>JANSTS010011740.1:19356-35652 GCA_026546915.1 Sylvicola fuscatus
GCCACTACTATTTTACAATTACACGATTTGTAACCACAAACTTTCAACAACAAAAAAAAATGCAGAAACGAACAAAGTCGAGTATTGCTTATCTGAATGGCAAATGCACGCCCACTACATTACAGGCAACATTGCATTGCATTTGGAACATTGGTCGACCTTACAAAATACGGTGACAAATTTAGTTTCCAAAGACTTTAATCGTGTTCTCGTCACCATGTAGATATCACACTTTACGGTTCCAGAAACCGATAGCACCATAGATTATTGATCGTATATACGAACAACATAAAGAAAATAGATACATGGTGATTTAACAATTGAACTCAATTGTAAAATGGTAAGAAAATATGTAACCTGTCTGAGTTTTCAATGCTTGACATTATTTCTTTATTAGAATGTTGACCCTTGCAGCTTTGCTTAACTATTTTAGTCCCGATCTTTAATATAATAATCTAATAAAAGAGCCCTTTTATAATTATAGCCAATCATTTAAAAGTGAACTTAGTGTTTTTAAGATACAAAAAATATGCAGCTGATAATTAAAGATCTTGAAGATGATATATTAAAATTTTTCAACAGCCCCAGTTGCATGATGAGTCATTTTACTTTCACAAGCAGAACAGGCAAAGCAGGCAAATAGAACGCCATTTTATGAATACATAAAATTCCGGAAGTGTTATGCATTTATGTGCTTTGAAAATTGATGTTAATTTTTTGTTGCCGAGACCTTTTTCATCCCTTTGTTTGTTTCCTTTCAAAGAGTATGTTGTCCGACTACGAATGAGTACGACTCTGCCCATAATAAAACATCATCGGTGATCGGATGGATATTTTCTTGTGAGAAATATCAATGCTTTTGCAATGACCTCAACGTTTTTTTTTCTTTTCATGCACACACACGAAATATTTAAATTTTTACATCACGCAAAAGTATTATTTAAATATTATTGGCAGTTTGAGGAAGGTTTGCGACTGTGTACCAAACGCCAAAGAAATGTAAACGAGGGACGAAAATACACCGGAACACACACTGTGGGTCGAAAAGGTGATGAGAATACATAAAAATGGAGGATACTGGGTAGCATAAATAATAATTATTACGAAAAAACTAGACAATATTTGCATGTTTTTTCCTCCAGGCTACAACACTAATATTAAGGGATTAGGGGGCGTTAAGAACACTGCCGCAATTTTGCAGGCACCTTGTCGCGTCGTACATAAACTTGTGAGTTGCGGTGGCGTTATGTGCTGCTGCAGGCATAGAATGGAATATATAACACGTGTAGTAATATTAAATTTAATGTATTCATACCGGGCTTTTTCCCTTAGAGACACAATTCCCAACGTCTGATGCACTAGGTTCCAGAATTATTTGATCCCTCTGGAAAAAAAGTAAAGAGTATTTATTAAATTTTTTATAATACAATATTTAATATATTGACTGGAAGTGAAGGAAATGAAAAAAATGTTTTATGGGTTATAGACTATAAATAGTATGTACTAAACTCACTAAGATCATATTAATAATAAAAGAAAACAAAAGGAAATTTCCTATGAATTAAAAATTAAGTTAAAGTTAAACACATAAATAAACTTATACTCGAAACAACAAAGCAACCAGTTTAAAGTTTCAAGGGTGTTGTCCGGCAAAATAGTTGTTCCTCAAGAGAAAAGCTTTTATATATGTATATATAGAAATAACGAAAAGCAGATTTCAGCGATTAGTATGAGACAAACAACAGATTTGTAACACACGACAACCGATAAAAGCCAATATACTTGAAACTTTCCATGCACACACTCACACACACATGAAGCGAAGCATGAGCTATTCCTTTCACGCAACCAAAACATAGGGATTTCGGGGGCAATAATTTCTTTTTGGAAGACAAAACTTTACACGCTGTTACATTTTCCAGAAAGTTTATACGCTGCATGCAGTGAAACGGTTACTTCTTCATTGACTGTGTTCTTTGTTTTTGCACGAAAACACACCCACATAACTGACACGTCTCCACATACGTTCCTTAGAGCACTCTAAACACATTCTGCACCTTCAAATTTGTGTGTCTATGTATGGGGTGGAGATAGCGTCGAACTTTAAAATTAAATTTAAATTCAATAAATATTGAATCGTTCGTTGTTCGCTATCAACTTCTTGACAAGAATTGGCAGTTTTCGTATTTCATGGCAGGGTTCTGTGGAGGCAGTCACGCCAGAGAAACGACACTGCACCCATACGGGCTTCAATATCAATAAATTCTGTTTATTTCACTGTCGTTTTTGGCGCTCTAAAGCCATCACAAACTGAAGTGTGAAGCAATGCACATTAAATATTACGCTACAAGAACTTGGGCGAGCTAAAGAAAGAATGCGAAGAGCTTATTTAAACAAAACATATTTCATTTGACACTTTCTGTTTCCGTATCACACATGTGTGAGCCAGTGCACGCTTTTTGAGTAACGAATTATGCACGTTATTTGCAACAAAAGAACGTTCTTCGCAGCGATACCATATGTTACAAGCTGCATTTGGCGAAAAGGAAATATTGTGCAGTCAAACAAGTTGTACACATGTTTTGTGCAAAGTCATGGTTATATATTATATTGTAGAGACATAAACCAACAAATGCTAAGGGCAAGAAAAAGCACTTGTGCAAACAGCAAGGTGTGTAATGATGTTTGTTTCAACTTTTAATATAGTTTTAAGAAACTCAAACATGTTAAAAATATTTAGACGAGATAAAACTCCACGTAATATGAGGAAGTAGGAGAATAAAACAAAGAATCCGATTATTAAAAATCTAAAGATTTTATTCATTTTTAAACGAATGTTGTATCATCTGTCGGATGCTAATTTAATTTTTATACCTTTTGTCAGGCTTTTCAATTGCATATTAATGAACTAAACAAAAGGTTAAAATGTAACGCAGCGGCAACTGTCGAGATGTTTATTTTTATCAACAAAACAATCTGTGTGAAGTATTTTATTTTGTGAGTAAAAAATGCAAATGCTTACCCAAGCCACCATTACCACCATAATTTGCGTTCTTCAATCTTTAAATTGTAAAAGATTTGAATTCAAGTGACGCTAAAATGTCGCACACATGTTACATGTCAAATTGAGTCATCTTTGTTTAAAATTACTCTACGAGAAAATTCACCCAATCAATTACGCTGATTTATACTTTAAAAAAATGGTAATTTATTTCAACTTCAAAATGAATTAAATACTCAATGTTTAGTGTGTACAAAGTACGACCTGATTTTGATAATAAAGCTCATTATCAATTATTGTCTGATGCAATCTCTTGAGACGCTACTTTCTCGTCGAACTCGAATTGTTACTTGTTAACTGCACTCATACAAACTCTTCAATACGAACTGTCTCAAACGTTCATTTGTATTGTTGAAAATATTTACAAAATTAAATTTTTCCGTTCAATATTGTTGCCTTCCGATCTTTTGCTGCCTGTTTCATTCACATATTGGAGCCTTAATAAATAGATACCACAGTTAAATTGAAATTCCTTGGCTCCTTCCAAGGTAAGCGAATCAAACGTTTTAATTTTAAATATGCTGTGTGAATCAAATCTCAAACATTTTACATTATATTTTAATATGTCTTCACACATAATAATTTTTATTTGTTGTTTGAAAACTTGCATATTTTAGGTATGTAACAGTATTTCAGTAATATATTCGATACAAATATTTAACCGCCATTTACGATGCATAGTTTTTCAAATTTTTAATTTCAATGTCATTATTTATACTCAAAATTATCAAATGCTATTGATTTTACATTATATTAATAGAAATAGACAACACATTTTAGTTTGAATTGATAAATGTGTAAAGTTTGCAAAATGCTGACAAGTGACAACATGAAAATATAGAAAACACCATTTTTCTTGATTATAATTTTATAGGGTCGTTAAAGGCCAATTTTTATATAATTAAGCTCCCTACTCAAATAAGGCTCAAAAAACATTTATTGATAAATCCGCAGAGGGTGTAAGTTGTTGATAAATTTGCGAAAAATCTTTTGTAACAGTGACAGCATATGCGGGCTAAATCGACATGTTTATAGAAAAACTGAATTGGTAAATTGCCTTCGAATACACATAAATGGCCTAATGTGCGTGCTTACTGGACGGGTGGGCGGATGAGTGAGCTTCGATATTGATAGACGGTCCATAAAGGGGATGCGTGTAAACGGCGCGGCATGGCATGGCGCGCCAGTATGTGTGACGGCATATAGCATGTATGTGGCATCGATAAAAACGGATTTGCCAGGAGGATTTGAAAAAAAAGGAGACCTACATTATTGGAACAAATTGAATATTTGAAATATAATTGAGCAGAAATTGAATTTGATGTTTCATCGCTACCTACAGATTTCATTTTGTGCTTTAAAATATTTGAAGTCTATCTTAAGGTTTATGTAGTAAAATTAAATGTTTCAATGACATCGACGAAGCACATCTCGAAGTGATAAAATAACTCTGTGATGCAATGACTATTTTCGTATTGCATAATTGGAGCAGATGCGGCCAATACCTGAGAACTTTGCATAAACTCGTATGTGCGTTTGCACATGTTTTGTGCAGTTATGTACATGCCACAACGCAAATTTAATTACAATTTCGCACCCGTAATCGAATTGATCGCGTAGATTCAGCAAGCGTCCCAGATACCGAGTGTGATGGCGTCAATTAGTTGGCACTCTTTTGTTTGAATGGTGCAAAATTTAGCGCCAGGCAAATGCAATTACCGATCGTTGCTGTACAAATACCGTGGACACTTTTTCAGCTTCAACGCTTTTCTTTGGTCGATGCAGGTCGTTTTGTGACACAATTTCTGGTCATTTTTGCTCAGCTCTTGAATTTTCATTACCCGCTTTTTAGTGCGCAGCCTTTTTCATGTTTAAGTTAATTTGCGTTGGCAAATATCGAGTTAAAAAAACGATGGTACGTTTATAAAAGCTTTAGCGGAAAGTGTTCATTTTAAGTTGAGTTTTATATAAAATGAAACGGTCTGCCATCCATTAGAGCATTAGACTATTTAACGTCAACTTCAATTTTTTTTCTCATCCTGTTTTACTTTACTTCCAATTTCCTTTATGCAAAGTTGCGGCGGCTACATTAAAAGTCTTGCATCTCTGCTAACGCTGTTATACACATATAGACATCCCTGAAAGCGGTTCAGTGTCCACCCACCAATTACATTTACATTTAGACCAGTCTATAAAGGGCAACGATAAGTATGTCCTCAGCTATCACGAGTACCTGTGAGATGTGATTAAGCCGTACGAAAGGTAGAAGAATCCTCGTGCAGGACGGATTCATTTTTGTGGGTTCTCTCTATCCTTAGTGTGGCACATAAATGGCAAAATTAATTGAAACCAATTTTATACATACATACGTTGAAAAGCCACTCTTCACACTGAAGAGTAGAAAGTTGTTAACAAAAGAAAAAAGCATTCAGTGTATGAAGAAAAGCGCAAAAAAAAAGAAGTTGAAGCGCGACAGGAACACATTCAGGCAAAAGGAATGTAAGCGAGAGTAATTGCCTTAAATGACAATATTCTTTTCGTCGTAAAATCAGATGGGACACTATGCGAAATGGGTCTCGTACTCTTGGCAAATTCACAAAGAACAGTCTAAGTGTATATAATATATACATACATAGACAAAGAGATGTCAAGCAAATAATTTGGAAAAAAGAAAATGATGAAGGCGTTTATGGAAGTAAATAAAATTAAGTCCCCGTGCGTTTTGTAGCAAGTAAGTAAACGCATTTCCTTATCTTTTTCTCTATTATCAAAAAAGTGTAGATAAAAAGAAAGGGAGTGAAATAAACGAGACTTTAAGGCGTTCGATGCTATACAATTTAAGTAATTTTAATATACTATAATCTAAAATTGAAATCAGACAAAAATTAAACACTTTTGATATAAAAGTTTATTTTTTATAGTTTCAAAAATGTAATGAATAAATTCAACAAATGACAAACATGATTTTCAACTGAGTATTTTGTTATTAAATAAACAGTTATCAACTGCTAACCTTTAAAACAAACAATAACTGAAAGCTCCAAAGCACACACCAACTTTTTAGAACTGTTTAATTGATATTATCCTCTCAGAATAATATATTCAACTTGCACATTTCAAATATAAGCACATAGCTCTAAATTCAATAATGCTTACACCCCTGGTAGGGCGAGCCAAATCTGTGCAAGGCTCCTGCTCCTCAAAGACAACGCAAACGCCTGCAGTGCCGATATTGTACATCAACTCAATGCACACTGAAATTTGCACAAGGAGAAAGGAGCTGGAAACTCAACTCATGTTCATCCATTTAAATTTAGTCTAGAAAGTTTTGCAAAAGTTCGCCACAATCTCTTCATTGTGTATTAACCAATTAAATGTTTTACATGGAATAGGTGTTAATGCCATATCGTTGATTAAAAGCTCTTCACAATAGCATGAGTAATAACTGTGCAGCACATAATTTCTTCCCACATCCGTGTACATATATTATGAGACATGCAAATCGGCACATACTCGTATGTACTCTTACTGAAGAAACGAAGAGAAAAGTTAATTTACACGAAACGCAAAGATGAAACAGAAAGTGTTTTATGGCAGAAAAATGAAATACACTAACGAAGTTTTAATGCCAGCAAATTACTCATCCATATTTAACGAAGGAAACTCACAGATCCTATGGAGGACGTAAAAAATGCTTTTCCAAATTCCAACTCATTGTTTAAATAGCAAATGAAATACATCAACGTTTCTTCTCTACTTTTTTCATTTGATGCTGCAAAAATACAGTGTATCTAAGTACATACCGACATACATGTGTATGAACATGGAAGCTTTTTATGAGCTTACAGCTTTACATCTCGGAAACGTACGGCTTGTGAGTACATCTACAGAAAATCGAGTCTATATTCATCGCATGCAGTGTACATACACTGTATTTTTTTGTAAACAAAGTAAATGCAATGATGATTTGCGATATTCTGCAGACATTTAAAAAAAAAAAACTGTATACACGAAGGTATTTCCGCAGTTTTATGCTGATATAAATGCAAAATTGTTACAAACAGATCTTGTAGGACGCTCGTTATGTGCACCCACTTGAAGAGAGTATATATACATATTATGTACTATCGTAAGATCACTTCCCATTCCACAAAGCAGAGCCAATATATGTTCATATACCATCAAAGTTTATCTATTCTCCTCGATATATAAAGTCGAATGCATATCTGACAGCGATATCTATTCGCGAGTGCTCGCTAGAGAGCATGTGAGAATCGCATTTGGCTAAGTATATGAATGAAAAGTTCCTTATTTTGGAAAGTTAAATTCACCATAACACAATTTTCACTTTTACGACCCCTTATAAATGTATAAACATAAATGGCCATAGTGTAGGGTGAGTTTTTATCCTGTTACATTTTCTTCACAAGCTGACATACAGATAAGAGTTCCGTCTTTGTTGCTTCCCTTAAAGAGATTTCATTTAAGACTCCTATTACTATGTACACATAAAATCCATAGGCGAAAAAGCCTATGTTTGGAGAAGCGTAAATACACACAATTTGTAAACAGCAATCATTTTTTTCACATATTTCACTCACGTTATTGTGCAGCTGTTTAGCTCCTTGGCATGATACATATGTTTTTTTATACGTACTCGTATATGTGATATAACATAATCTGTGATTATGAGACTTTAAATCCTCATCTCATCAATATGCCAACAAGTATCGAAATTAAAATTAATTTACAGCAATTAGTACAGACTCAGATGCAGAAAGGTACTCGTGTAAGTTTCACATAACTTAAAAATTTCTTGTCGATGGACCACTCTGTTCAATCCTTCAGTCTCGCGAATCTACTTGTACAAAATCAATATGACTACAGAGAACACAATTGTCTTGCATTCTCCAAGAAACAATAATAAATAGCGGTGTACACAATAAAAAGAATCAATGCTCCCGGTGGTTTAGAATTTTTAGGGGGATGGGGTGGGGGCGTCAAAGGCTCGGCTAAAGTTTGTCATGTTTGTTTATATGCGATGCTGGTAGATACAGCCATCAGCAATGCGAACAATATACAACATTCATTCTGAAAAAAGGGAGGATAACAAAAACTCACAAAAACACAAGAGAGTTTCTCCGATTTAAAATATTAAGCAATCGAAAGTGGCGGCAAAGTAAGTCTATGGAGGAACACACGACACAAATATACGCGCGCCAGGAAAATTGTCATTGTTTATTTATTTATTGATAAAATTACCTAAGGGAAAATATTTGACGGTAACAAAACGTGAAATTTATGTATACAGAGTACAGACATATGGGCATTGCAACCTGAGGGGAGAACCTAAAACAATGTAAACGGCGAATGCGAATGTTCATCTGTGTGTGAATTCAAGATCATTGCAGGCAGCAGTGCAAAAGTGAAAGGGTGAATCTGGGAGGGTTGGTGGTAGGCAGCAAACATTCAACATGCAAAGAGAAAATCGTAAATGTTTTACGATTTCAATACAATTTATCATATAATGCTTTGTGCGTTTGTTTAAGCGTATTTTTTGGCCGTGTATTGCTCTTTTGATTTTCATCTTTTTTCCCCGTGCACCTTCCCGTTTCCACCAGCCGCTGTGCTACCTTTGCATTCAAAATAACAAAGTACCGCCATACGTGTAAATATTGTATCGTGAATAAATCGCCCTGAGCCTATAAAACATCGAACAATATAATTTTTATAGCCATTTGAAATCCAGTTTAAAGAATCACTGCGTGTTTTATGATTGCTGCTGGGTGGAAAATGTGCGAAAGGATATTCGCGTATGCTCTGTGCTTAGCATTTAATCGATGGTTTCACAGAAATTGCTATCACAAAAATTAAATGGTAATTTTTCCGCCATGTAAAAAACCTCATATTATAAAAATATATTATGCAAATTAAGCCGCTATGCCAGAAGGACGACGTACACCTGTAGTTAGGGAAATTCCTGTTCACATATTCGCCAAACTGCGTCGCGTCGCGAAGCGGAGCGTCTAATCGCGACAGTCTAGTGTACTGGCGTACATACATATATGCAAAGTGTAAAATGCACAAACGTGTGAATATGTGAAAATTGCAAAATGATTGCCACGCGCAAAACATACGCCACGCGGCAAATAATCGGTGCGGAGCGACGGATGGTGAAGTTTGAGCAAACGAGGTGTCAGGATTAAGGTGGATTTGCATTGTTAGATCGTTTTCGTGCGAAACTTCTACGCATACATACGAGCATAGCCAACCCTGTGTGGGTTATTTACGGTGTCTACTTTCTCATACGAGTACAGTCACCATTTTTCATCTACCACCATCATGTACCTAATTGTAGAACGAAGCTCTTTAAAATATTCACAAGATGAGCTTTCGCATCGGATTATGTGCGCTATAAAAACAAGTATGTGCGCCCGTCTTTACAGCCAATTCAACACGACTCACAAGGAATTTGTCTTCATTTCAACCAGGCAAAGATGACGTCTCGCTGAGGGTTCGTGCACTTGCATATTTATTTACATAAGTTTTATGTGTGCATACACTTGTCAAGTACTTGATTATTTGTGTTTTTGCTTTTGTCATAAACTCGCACATGTGAGGGAGTGAGTGTTTTTCGGTGATTTAGTTGGTTAAGCGATTGCGCAAGAACACAAACAACAAAGGCACTTGAAATATTTAGTGAAAACATATGATGCCTTCATTCAGTATATATATATAGTCTACAAAATGTGTCAATGATTTTTTTTAGATTTAGCTTTGACAAGCATCCTATTCTCGCTTATTTATAAAGAATGCATGAGCAAACATTTCAATTAAAGTGCAGAGTTCAACAGGAAAGCTTTGTTTGACGACAACACCTGCGGATACAATATACATCGGGTAAGACTACGTGTGAATCTACTTCCAGGTGTTATTGATGCCACATATTTCCTTAATTTCTCACTTTGTTTTATTGTATTCTGCCTTCATGCTGCTCCATTGTTTCCTTGACATTGGATGTATAAATTTGTAAGTCAAGTGCCTTCATAAACCTTTCTCGACCTATCTCCGTCTATCACAGTCATTTGCTATTTGGCCTATGAGCCTGTAGAAAGGGTATATAGAAAGCCGACGCGCATTGATCTGTGACAATGATTATGGTAACACACTTCTGACATGTACGATGATGATATTGCTGGTAGTGATGAATGTACGGGCATGTGTAACGCAATGTTCCTGAAATTGAGATGCAGAACATTCATGGCTCAAAATGGAGAAAGGGTCCGTGTGGCTGAAAGTTGAAAGGAATTTATTTGACTGAAATAAGTCAGATCAGAATTGATTGCCGTTCATTTGAGGGATATATATCACAATTGTGTGTAACAGTAGTTTTGATCTTGCGACGACAACAGTTTGCTTACGCAGATAAATCGATTATTTATGTGGCGGGAATAAAATGTCTCAACACAAAGCGACTGTTGATGTCGACAGTAGAAATTAAATTGAGGTTATAACTCATATGGGACATTTGAAACAAAATACTTCTGAAACCAGTCAATACGTTTTTTTTTTCAATAAATAACTATATAATTATAAAACGAAATGTACTTACATCACATCCAGAAAGGCTTATATTTTTGAGGTTGAGTTTGAACACACGGTCCCTGAAAAAGACAGAAAACAGATTAAATAAAAATACCCAATACAACATCCAGATGACTGAAAATCAAAAGACCAATCGAACCCAAAACCAATCAAACCCTCTTCAATTTCATCATATCCACATGATAATGTTTATTAGATTATACTACTTGCCGCCGTGTTACAATGCTTAAGGCGGAATTCTGAGCATACATGTGACGGTATGCGCACGTTAGCATAACTTCCATAATCAGAAGTCCTACACTTCGTTAGTTTTAACGAATTTAATAAGTTACCCAGACCATAATTGCATGATTAGATTACCAGCATGGAACATCTTTTGCACTTGTACGAGTTTGTGCGGTGAAAATAGATGAACCCAATCTCTCTTTGCCTGTACAATGTACATCACAATTCCAGACCGTATCCACAACGCTAACTGCAACGCTCCCATGCTAGGAGGTGTAGCTACCCTAGCAAGGTGCGTGCCGCTCGTGTATGTGAACTGGCCACGTATGGCATTTTAAGGTTATACTTTTAAGGTAAACCATCATACTGATACATAGGGATGTAGCGATATAGAAATGTCATTTGTAAAATGTCGTTTATGGTCGAGACCCTTGCCTTTTGCTACACTATTCAATTTCGTTGGTCTCCCTGGTTGTTCATTTGGCATCCTGCGACTAATATATGTGTTGTTTGAATAAATGACGCGCCGCGCCGTATGCTGGGCACAACCTTTAAAGTTCTATTAGGGGCAGACTACTCAACCTCGGCCACCCCCTTGGGTCGAATAAACCAAAAATGAACATATACACAAGGCAAAAAAAGAAGGAAACCAATAAGGGGGGTGGGATGGAAATACACAAATGCCTTAATTGAAATTTGTGATCAATGACTCGAGGGACAGAGATTTCTACTGTTCCTTTACGCCACATGTCATTTAAATTTTTTTTTTTGACTTTTGGCCTTCAGTGTGCAACAGCCCTCTTCAAAAATCATACCTTCATATAGTCCATATATTGCAATAACAATAATTTCGTTTTACTAAAATGATAGGGCGTAGGGTGAATGTATAAGCGAACTACAACCAGTGCGTGTGTGGAAAATCACTCTAATTTTTCCGATTTGTTTATTAATTCTTCAAAGTTATAGTTCAAAGCTGCGATGGTCGATGCTTCAAGGCGAGACGTGTAATGTAAATTAGAAAATTTTGAAATAAATCTCTGTCCCGGTGGATGCCAGTTGTCACACTTTGATACATGTACATTTGGTGGGTGTATTTTGTGGATCAACCCCTCATATTACATATACACGGAGTATACATAAATAAAGGGAACTGTGCTTGAGCACATACAACATGCATGTATGGAAAATTCAATGCACACTCACACAATATTGAAGCACAATGCGTTTAGAGATGTGTCTCTAAGGAGACATACATTATTTCCCACCCCAATCATAAGGAAAATGCTGTTCTTTCTTGCTTCACATCCAAAACCAACTATATGTACATTTGCGAATGCATATACAGATCGTATATCTATATAGTAGGTTTGTAACAGAATGTTAATGCACTGAGATGGGCCAAACAATGAAGACGCCAGATAGTAACAGTTTTCAGATGGATCCATTAATGTGCATACGGATGGACAATCGAATGCGTTTGCAGTGGCAGATGTTCGTTCAAATCATTAAAAGGGGTATAAGCGAGTAAGGTGCGGCAAAAATAAGGGTTAACACTTTATTCCTGAGCTTTGTCAAAAATGAAAGTTATTTCCGTGCCAAAACAAAATTGTTTATCTATGTTTTAAAATGTTATCAGAATCAAAGGCATTTTTACCATACAATATTTGTTGTCATTTAGAAAGGAAAATAAAAAAAGGAGAATAAGACGAAGCGCAGTCGAGAGTGAAAACGATAGCCAATAGGCAATATCAGTCAATTCTCTAGCTTGAATAGTTTTGAATAGGTCCATTCAAATAAAAGAACATAATCTTTTCAGAAAAAAATCCTTTACAAATTTAATTTAAACAAATTGCAGATGCAATAAAATGGTTTTAAAGTAGCGCCTTGTGACTTTTCAATTGAATAACGCCTAGTGACTATTCGCGAATTGACATTTAATTGTCTGAAAATATCCCACCACTATTGTGGGAAAATATTTCTACGTGACCCTTTATATTGAGGCACATTATCTGTGCAAATGTTTACAAAGCATTTTTCTCGCTTCACTGTACATCATGAACAAAATTGTGAAATGGATATAGGGCTCCAGGATCTGCTGGCGAGAGGGGGTGGTAGTTGGAGCTGGGCGATAAAAAGAATTGATATATTATTCTGGTGATGCTGCCGTACACAATCGAATTATTATGGGGCGCACATTCTGCTAAAATTAGGCTGATTTGGATCATAAATATTGATGTCGATTATTTGAAATAAATACCCCGGAACCATCTATATAATGAAAACAATAATTGATATTTGTTCGTTTGTTTGTGTGCAGTGTTAAATGACTAGTTTGGTAATGGTTAAAAATGGATACTTGAAAATTAAACAGAGTGTTAAATTCGAGTGTATTTATGCGCTACTTTTTAACATAATAATCGATTCATTTCCTGTCATCACATTTATTCATCCAGAACGGGCACCGTCTACGTAAATGTAAGATTATTGAGAACTGTGTGTAATATGTGGTTAAATTTATGTATGGGAGTTTGGCGTAAACATTTCCATTTATGTGAATTACATTTTTATTCCATAAGGAAGCAACTCAGATACGGTTTATTTCAATAGAACGTAAGTGAACATTAGATTATGCAATGAATCCACATGCGATGAATATAAAAAGCGAATATGTGCTTTAAATCGTTTGCAAATGTGTGTTTTCGTATTAGAAAAGTTCCACTTTAATCTCATTCCTTGTAACATTTTTATTCGCAAATGCAAAGAACCTTTGCATTCGCTTTGATGTAAAGTGTATTGATTTTTGTACTATTTATTGCAAAGGCGTACGCTGTTCATATCCCTAAAAGTCCTTTTATTTGCATATAATATCGTTGTCTTTACACAAACAAAATCCACTGCCTTAAATCCGCAACCCGTTGTTCGTCCGAAAAATCAGCCAGCAGCAGAGCACTTATTGAACATTTTGCATAAGTTGTCATGTTGAAACATAAACAGCATCCACAACTGCGATAAGGGCGACGAGTTTGTTTTTATGCCGGGCTCAAATTAGCTTAATTTACCATTAATAACCTTATTAAGTGGTCCATTTTCAGATGGTTGTGCGACATACTTTTCAGTGTCGAATATAATTTTGGCCAACTATAGCGACCATTTATATACATTTACACTGGACCAGTACAAGCCGCGGTTCATTAAAATGCGCGAAAATCATTTACTCATTTATATAAGACGAAAACATAAAGAACCACACACCAGTTGGCTAGAAATTTTGTGAACCCACAAAGAATCCGGCCACAAGCTGTCGGACCAAAGTGACAATAATGTATGTTTATATAGCTTATTTAAGATATACGAGTACATAGGAAAATGGCAAATGAATGTAGTACACACACATTTTCAAAACAAAGGAAATCTGGAACAAAAATCCTCCTAATGGATGTTTGCATTAGATCGATATTCTTTAATTGCATTTTTATTCTTACTATATTCGGTATTTCTGGCTGGCGTGCTCTTTTCTATGTTCTATCGCCCAACTCCGCAGCTTCGTTGTACAAACAGGAGTGTTCACTTTACGTGACTAAACTGAAGATATTACAACACTGTTTAGTGTGAAATATCGACGAGATGGCAGACATGCTTATGCTGCAAAGTGTGTATACCCGTCGCTTATGCAAAAATTACATGTCGAGAAATGCGCGACGTCGCAACATTGTCTCGTTCTGTAGCTTTATTGACGTTTACTTGAAGTGATAACTAAAAATACTTCGTCGCTTATGTAAACAAAATAATGCAAATATTTTAATTCATAATGAATAATAACGAGAATATCACGTAACATTGATTATTTAAAAAATGATCGATCAATCTGTTTGAAGTAAACAAATTAACTAACGTCTTATTTATATTTGAGTTCAGTGTTTCTTGGTACCACTTAAATATACATATGCTATTTTGATTAACCTAACGAAAAAAATTAACAAAAAATGTAAATGAATGAATGTCATCAATACACATCTGCAGTCAAACCGCGTGTTTCTGGGCAATTTGTAAATTGTATTAATGTTTGATTACAGACGTCCACACTTTATCATAATTCATGAACAACAATATTTTTAGTTTTTTTTTTTGATACGCAAAGTGTCATGTTACAAGAAACTGACATGCTAACCACAAATGAGCTGTGATAAATTGCTTAGTTATTATGCTGAATCATATATTTCGGCGATTAACTCGCTTTAATTCTCACAAAGACCTTCAAATTTTAGATTACCAACAAATTTTGCCAACATATATTTTCACTTGTTTCTGTTAAACCGCATTCCTAGCGCACTAGAATCTTAAGTTATTGCCGTTACATCACAATACAACACAAACAAATGGGTTAACAAAGAAAATCAGCTAATTAAGGAAAGCCTGCCGATTATTTATAAACGCAAATCACATTGTTTGATAAACACTTGATTACTACGAGTAGTAAATATTTTTATGCTGCTTGTGTGAATATTTATAATATTGTCCCGGTTCGTGTAACGAGTATAATATTAAGTAGATGTTTCCTCGTGGACTCACCTTACAAAAAAACATTAACATGCCCTGCCCACCCTCACTACCAGTGAAATCCCGCATCGTCAAGCAAGGGGATAATTCCATGCACAACATGATTTTATGTTGGTAGTGCGTTGCTAACGAGACGAATATAAATGTATTGTATGCTTATTACAAATCACGCTATTTATTCTTAAGTAAATATTAATGTCTGTGTTGGCAAAACATGATTAGCATTTACGTTAATCAAACATAAATGTTTGCTTTTCTAGCTATGAGAAGTTTAGGTGGAATCAGGAATGCCACACTGAGCTGCGAGAGTGAACATGCTCGGAAAGCATTATTATTGATATGGTTGTTTGGTGTTCCTCATTCATTTTCTCTTCATTTATCATAAATTAAAGGCTTGCCCTGGAAAGCACATCATCCATTTGCCATTAATAATTTAGCCTATTCAACGGTCTGAAGGGTGGGAGCGCGGGGTGGCAGCTGAAAGTGCGTAGAACAAGGAAGCTGTACGCTAAATTATATCATGCGGGCTTACTTTGGCAAGCATCAACTTCAAAAGGATATATTTTCGTATTGTTTGTTGTGTGTTGAATGGAGGAAGAGTTTGCATGATTTTTTGATGTATAGATTTTTTGTGTTGACAAATCAGAAAGTTTATTTTTCAGTCATCTAACAGGCGGAATTCGAGCATGTATCCAGCTGTTTACTGATTGTGGTTAACTTTATTCACGCATGGATAACTGTGTGTTCCCGTACACACATTTTTATCATTGTACTTATTGTCAACCCAAGCCGAAAAATACACACAGAGTCAATTTATATATATTCGCAAATGATTGTGTTGCTGTCGT
>JANSTS010011751.1:21822-35920 GCA_026546915.1 Sylvicola fuscatus
ATAATGCCAAAAAATATAAATACTTTGTTTAAATCAACTTTGAATTAATAGGGAAATAAATGAGTAGAATTATGGCGATGATTTAATTTCTGATAATTATGTGGGATTCGCTGAAAATATAAGAGAATATGTAATCATCTTGGAGATGAAGTTCGTTAGTTTGCATTATTATAGACACTTATTTAATTTGCTAACATTATTCAATAAAAACTACATTTCAATGAGTTAATTTAGCTATAGGCTTCTATAATTTCTTTAAGCGATGTTCTTCTTCACATGTTACTAAAAATTCGTGGGAATTCCGAAATTAACCATTAATGTGTAAGATGGAAATTGCTGAGGTGAGGCAATTGCGAATGGCATAGTTCAATAACCAAAAAAAAATTGTGATTTACTGGAAATAAATATCTAAACCAAACAAAAAACAAATTTACTTAAAATTTATCTAAAAAGTTACGCAATAAAAATAATTAGCATTGAATTTCCTGGAAATGCAAATCCACAAAAAATAATTCTTGGAATTACAATGTTTTTATTGAGAAAAAAAAAAACATAAATTTAAATACTAAATATCATTCAAAAGATTCCCAAATCGTAACCGCACAGCCATTTCGGCTGGTTCTTTTTAACAACCATTTCCTGCATTAATTAGAATCTCAATTAATCTCGCACACAAAAAGTTGACAGATCTTTATCAATCGCACTATAATTATATCCAAATGGTATAATTTTAATAAAAATTTGTTAAACAGTTGATCTGGAGGCTGTGCCATCGATGGCATCCAAATGACTCAGTGCCAAAATCGCGCAGCGGATGCCGCGCCGCTGAGAATGAGTTCTCACATAATTTAATATGAATGTTTAACGACATTAATGGCCGCATAAGCCGATCACCATTCGATAAAATAAAACCAGTTATACGCTGCATAATCCAATCAATAAAATGAAATGAATTATTAAAATTAAAGCTTTTAAGTTACGATGGTGTTTGGCCTGTATTGAGTTGTATAAAAAATAATAATTTTTGTTGTAAGTCCAGAGATATTTGGTTTAGTAACGAGACGGTGAAAAGCTGAAGCGTTAATCCGATACACGATTAAATTGTTACGATTCGTCTTGGAAGTTTGAAAGCCACCAACTGCTGTGTTCAGCGGGGAGTAGGCATTTTTTAAAATTAATCAATCTTTTATCAATTGTTTCAGATGATGTATATTAATTAATAACATTTTAATTTCCATAAAAATCGAATATCTTTAAGCCATCGGCATGAGTATTTTTTGTCAAAACTAGGTGAAATTTTGTGATTAAAAATCTTATCACTGGCTCCATTTGTTAAATTTCTCTGGTAATTAAAACCCAAAATCCTGAAATTTGAGAAATTAACATCTTTGTGCAAACTTCATACTCAACGAGAAAGTAAATTCAAATGTCAGGGATTATAGAACCCGCATTAGAACATGACTAAATCAGCACAACAATCAACATGTCAGTCATCACATAAGCAGATTATTTAATACCACCATTTGCAATCACCTTTACAAAAAATCTACAGTCATAAATACATTTTTTTTTTATAATAAGCGAAATATAAAAGATGACCATCCCAGACCGTCTAACATTTAGTAATCCAAGTTGTAACATTTTCATCATTTTCATGTAATAATCATGTCAGAAACTTGATATATGAAATTAGAAGAAAAATTATGCGAAATGAACCAAACGAGCCACCATTGTTACCACGTGATCTCTGATACAAATGTGGATGAATAACAGTTAATCCATTTATTGTTACGTGCAACTTTGTAAGGTATTAAGTCCATAATGTGGTTGAATTGACCATCGGCCATTGTGTGCAGCTGCAAT
Organism: Sylvicola fuscatus; assembly: GCA_026546915.1. Lineage (NCBI taxonomy): Eukaryota > Metazoa > Arthropoda > Insecta > Diptera > Anisopodidae > Sylvicola > Sylvicola fuscatus. Next base: position 23,686 of record JANSTS010011751.1, read on the forward strand.
TTTTATGTAGCATAAGCGTTAATTATGGGTATTTTCACTCTGACGGAATTTATCTTCAAGTTAAGTCTCTTTTTCAATGGTTTGGTCTCAATTCGAAGCTTTATTATTTTTGTAAATAAAGAATGAATTGAGTAGTTAAAAAGAACTGAAATGATACACAAATAAAAATGGAAATATGCTTTATAACATAACTTAAATGCTGCTATTATGATCTAGAGACCCTCCTCCCATTATTAACTATAAAACCGTTTAGTCCAATCACCGTCTCGCTAAACTGCCCTTATTTAACTAAAAACCGTGCCTGGCGCTCCCGTATTTTCGCGGATAGTCTAAAATGAGGCCACTTAAGTAGTCCACAAAAACAACATAAAACCATTTTAAACGTTTACAACTTCGAATTATTACCTAATCATTCGGATGATCCTTTCCGGACGTCAAACTCCATTCAATGCGTGTGCGGGTCCTCCTTACAGCCAACCACTCGTATTCAACGCACCGTTTTACAATTCATTCATAGAAATTATATCTGAATATAAAGTGTTGACTCACCCCGCAGAAGGCCGCCTTACACAAAAAAAAAAAGGAAAAAAAAGAAGACAACACACACGGTCGGACATCCGCATTATAAATGCCTGCCAGCCACAACCTGCGCGAGGAGGCGCTTGGCGTGCGGTTCATCGTCTGTGAGAACTTGAAGCCCCTGACACCACACGCAGTATGTTACATGTGGACGCCGCATAATTGTGTATCTCGACACTATTCCGCGTATTTTGCGCGCTTTATGTTGCCATTAAAAGCAGTCAAAATACAAACCGCAAACGGAATTCAAGAGAGCCGCGAATATAAATACATTTCGTGGTGGTCAACTCGAGTATCTGATTAAATGTTACCGTTTTTGATACGTTTTTTTCATCTTTTCATTTAGTCGTTTTCTTTGTGCCGACCTCAAGTGTGTGTGGATAAATTCTTTGTTTTCATCTTTTGTGTGGTTAAATATTGTCTTCGTATTGTTGTTATTGTTGGCTTTGTTGGACTTGGATCGAAAGCGGCGCGAAGCTTTTTGGTGAGTACCGCGCGATTCAAATGCTTAGTGTAATTCCTGTGGCGTCCAATGGACACTTCGGTGGCTAAACGAACGTGAGAGACGACGACAACGACGCTGGGTCGACGTTTTTTGGCGTTTACCATATTTTATGGTCATTAAGAGGCTAATTAAGTAGATTTAATGACCGTTTAATGCAAACAAAAAATTATAGCGATTTGGGAAACGTGTGAAATATATAGATGTGGTTAATATGGCTTAACTAGATGCCTTCATGTTTTTGGAAGTTATTGATTTTATGGTCTTCCAATATTTAAGTGGGAGAAAAAGGTTTGTGGTTACCAGTCTTCGAGATGAAGGTTTGAGCTACAAGATTATACATGCAAATATGAACTTTCTTATCTTATAATTGCATCAATGAAAAATGGAAATCTGCAAATACTGAAGTGTGTCGATACACATAAAATTCTTCATACTTTTTTTTGAATTGATAATCTTCTCAAATTGAATGCACCAAATCTTCGCTGACCTTGAAACATTCTGAGAACTCCACATACGCTCATCGCGTATAACAATAAGATAAAAGCAACAACAACGCGTGAATATCTCGGTAAGAATCTCTCTGGATACGGCCACACATTTTAGTATATAGAAACACGCAATGCAAGCCACTGACAACAGCCAAGACTCAAGACCAGCGGAGCTGGAGACTTGAAAATAAATTAATTTAAAAAATATGTTGACATGAGAAAAACAGAGAAGGCAAATCGGAGTTGTGCTCATATACAACATGCATATAAACAAGTTCACGGGCAAAGGAGCTGCCACAGAACACATAAAGTGTAGAAAATACATTTGTAATGACGCCGCGAAAAACGAATTAAGAAAAATGAAATCAGCGATTTTTTTTTCGGCCCAACAGAAACAGCGCACAATCTTCACGAGATTACGAACAGTTTTAGTGCGCAAGCATATCCAGCAAATCTCGCCCAACATAAAACATGCAGTGCATAAAAGTCAACGCATAAACAGCGACTGAAACAGCGATGACGAGCGTGCAACAGATTAACAGCCAAATATGAAACTGCATATAGGGGGACGCCCACTTCCGTTGACCTTGAATGCATAATTAATGTTAGTACCGCAGGCATTGAATTGCTCCACATTTGTGCAGACGCAGCAGCATACAAAATTGCAGCATTTCGTTGCCGGCCGAGGTGCGTCACGGCTGTCAAGCTCACATGAATCGGTTATTAATTTTGCAGAGCGCACATGTTGAGACGTCCGTTAACACTTTCGAGTCTTGGGTGGGTCCACATATACACATATGCAAATATGCGAAGCTACAATTAAATTGCATTCACGAAGTTGCGTCAGGGGGGGGGGGACGATAAAAATTCCGCAAGTCATGAATCGGTCATGTGTGTCGTTCGACGGTGCGGTAATCAGCATGTCGTTGTTCAACATATGCACCCTTTGCACTTTTTCACATGTGACTCAGATTTCAGTTTCACCTCATTGTAGCTGTTTTTCGTTGCTCAATTTGAATGTCGCATTGCTTTCTTCGTTCACTCTATGCCAATCAAGGATCGTATGAATTTTCGCTCTAAGCGCGTTTTCTTCGCTACATACACCAATAGTGACGCCATTTCACCCCGTTCCCATATAATTTGGTTGTCGCTTCGCCTTTTGTCTACACCACGTCCTAACGACTTAATTCAATGCGAGAATGTTGGAAATTGTTTTCACAATTCACACAATCGAAAATGTACGTACACGAGTCGCCTTTACATGTGCAGGTTTTGTTCGCTTCTTTGACACTATTCAACGGATTTAGTGTAGGAAAAGCTGTGATTTTCATTTGAAACCACATAATTTACAAACAAATAAACTTATTTGTCTAGAACATTCGCCGTTAGAAATTCTTTTGAATTACTTTCTGGTGAAAGTCTTTTATGCAGTGAAATTGCACCCCTTTCTGTCTGACTCCAATTTCACACTAAAAATATGTTATTTGGCGACAGTTTTTAAGTGGGGGTTGGGCGACAAAAAAAGGCGTGATTGTTGTGAGAGGAAAGGATTTTTGTATGGATTTGTAATTTTTAAATTAGAGAAACGGTTTTAAAATTAATCTAATTTAGAAGTTACTTTTATGAATGAAGTCAAATATCGTGGGAATAGAATATTTAAGAAGTTTTTACACAAAATTTTAAAAATGTTTAGAAGGTTTCAAATGATCTTAATATAGACCGAGACGTCATTCAGACACCTAAAATCGCAAAAAGAAAACGTAAGGCATCAGTACGACGATTTTCCATTATTTTACTCAAACTAGTTAACTGAAGTCATAAAACTCAAGGTTCTTGTTAGTCTTACAAAGAAAAAAAGTTGCAGCCAATTAAGGCATCAAGGACCTGATGATGATTTGAGAGCTTCTAATTATTTAATTTTTATTCCTCCTCAAAGCATCTTAAAAAAGTACATCAAATCCATTTAAACAATCTGTCAATAATTTCCCAGTCGTTTGCGCGGCCATAAAATTCACAGAACTGTGCATGTTTTCCGTGGAACAAATTACACTCAGATGTCACCGGTGTGCGCCTGTTTAGCATATACAAAATACTCGATTCCTATACGGAATATGCTCATTGGGTGATGCTGTGAACGCATAAATTGGTCGTAAACTGGCAAGGAATCTCGCTGGCACGCCACACGAAATGCCTGGAGGCGGGCGGGTGGTGACTGGTGAGACTGGTGAGACTGTAACAGTCGCTGCATTCGCCAAAGGCAAAAACACAACGCACAACGACTGTAAAGTAATAACGGCAATAATCATAACAGTAATGTAATTTGAACTGAAAAACTCCATCGTAATTTTACAACGCCTACAATCAGTGCCAGTGTTCATTATATGGCACGTTTATAACTGAGGGATGTAATTTTGCTCGATACTATAAATGCGAGACGTCCAAACATAACACAGCCTCGACGTCTTTATTGCATCCCCCATCTATGCTCACAGCAATTACAGCATAAACACACGCACATACTTTGTGTACGAGAGTGTTTATTGCTCAATGGTGATGCTAGGCATTTAGGGAAATTATTTATTTTATTACTCCTTGCAGTTTACTTACATATTCATGCTAAATACGCTAATTTGGATTTACTTTATTTCAGTTTAAAATAATGCGCCCTTCGATTGGCACAGATCTATAAAGTTTCAAAAATAAAGTAGTACTAGTTAAAAAAAGTAGTAAATCAACAACAAATACATTACTTAACAACAAGAATACATAATTTTAATAATAGTTCAAGTGTTAAATAATTTAGTTTTATGAGATCAATAAATAATTAAAGAAAGACACAAAAGGATTCAGGATTCAGGAAATCAAGCGTGAATCTAAATAACCATTTGGAATTGATTTAACACTAAACAAACGGCAATGGCCTAATAACTATACCAAGATTCAGACGATGGCACGAATCGATTATGCTTTCAACGTTCCACAACATTTAAAAATTAAGCCCTTTGTTATTGCAATTAGACACAGCTTGCAACAACATAAAATTGCAAATCCGAAGAATCTTTCAACTAAGAATTGTTGGAGCTGTAAAATTCGGACGAGTGTGACGACCTCCAGTTTACTACCTATTATTGCTTTAATTTTATTTCCTAACGACAATTGTTAGTTAAAAATTAAATATTTAATTTTTTCCGAATTATCCTTTTAAACTTTTCCAAAATCAGTAAATTGAATAATATTCTGGAATTTTTTTTTTAAATGGTTCAATGCAAATTTCATGCTAATTTTGCCTACTGCATTCTCCCCTTGCCTTAATAATCAAAACAAGCTGAAAAAAATAACACAACCAACATTTGGCACCCTCACCACATAAAAGTCAACATTGAATTATGTTAATCCCGTAATAATTTAGATAAACAAACATCGATTTCCGCAGTGTGTACACACTGGAATTAGAGTCCTTAATATTGACAATGAAGCAGTGCAGCGAAGGATGTAGCTGGCAATATCCATCGTGTGTGTGAATTCATTAAAATGATTTTTCTTTCATCCCCCTAGTTTTAACGCGCTCACATGAAGAGCCGTATAGAGCATTTGGAAAAAAAATATATGTACATATGTATGCCATTTCCAGCATGTTGAAGCTCTATGGCGAACACTCTGTGGATATGCAACAAGTGTGTGCCTTGAGAGGGATGAAATAATAGGAAATCATTTGTTTTGGCAACATGCACACACACACAAACACACACAGAGCGCCTGGGTGGTCCATTTGCAGTTATTTCATTTTTATGGGTGTTTGTCTAAGGAAAGGCATTTTTGTGCTGTTTGGGAAATCAATAACGATCCTGAATTGTGTGGCTGACAAGCGTCTTTGTTGCAGATTTTTGCATAAAAATGTACATTGTAGTGACGGTTTTGTAATGCAAATACATATTTCCGGCAATATTTTCCATAGATTAATATTAAATCACGTATTTGTATTTTATTATAACTTTTTAGGAGTCATTGGGACCAGGTTCCAAAGATTATAAATCTTTTAGCCTTTATAATTCCATATCATTCAAAAAGTCAAGTTTTGTAAAATGACTGATCTATTACAAAATACAATTTTTACTTAATATCCCTTTCTTCTTCCCATGTTTACAGTTATAATTGAAGCTCAAGAGATGGAATTATTGGTAAGTTATAATTTCTGTATTTATTTCTGATTTAACAACCTAATCAACTTCCTTAATAACTATGCCACAATCCTGTGGTAGGTTACTTTTCAAAACCCACCACCTTTCTCAACTTCACATTCTCATCTCACCGATATATGAGGGAATAATTGTAGCATGACGTTAAATTCGACACACGCAACGCATAAACTTGTGAGACCCCTATTCTAATACGGAAGAGAACAAGCATTCACAAAAATAAAAATAAAAATAAAAAAAGTTTGAAGAACAAGTGTCAATTTCACGTTACGTATATGAATATCCCTCACATGCCGACATTATGGTACCTACGAATAACATATTTAATACAAACGTTTTGAGGCAAGCCTCAAAAAGGAATCCCCACCAGGCAGTGTTACTTACCTTGATCAGTCTCAACAATCTGACAAGTCGAGAATATTGCATTTTGAGGTGGGCCCAACATGTTTGGCTAAGGCAAGTGGCGCCAGGTATGAGGTAAAAATATAATGTTTGCCTTTTGCCCAACGCAGCGTCAATCCGATGCGATGACAATGGCCGACAATTGGCTTTATGTTCTAATAACAATTTTCATTGTTTTCCCGCATTCAGATCAGCCAACTGTCAATTTTCTTAAAGGTAAACTGAAATACCCCTTTCGTACTTAGTCATGGCTTACATATTGCAAAGTTGAAGTTTTCGAGAATCAGGATAATGCAAGTGCAGATACAGTTAGATGTAGATAGATCTAGAGTTTAAGAAAAGAGAAAACGCATTAAAATCTGCTTGCATGCGTGCACAGGGTGGAAGAAAAACGATTTCTCAACAATTTTACAACAAATTTTCTAGTGCTTTTGTCTTGATTCTGCGTAGACCCCTGGGGTCACAGGACCGATGGCGCCGTCTTAAGATTTCTCTATCCCTTATACAATTGCATTAAATCTGCTGATTGCCTTTGCCGTGTATCACATGAAGCATTGGGGGATGGTCCGCTTGTATGCTCGCTCAAGCATAGAGAAAACATTGGCTGAACATCATTTCAAATTTTTAATGATAATTGTTTTGCGTTAAAAATTGTTAATGGCGAAAATGTCGATTTTCTGGTGGAATGAATACAGAACGCATCTCAGCATTTCGGGATTTAATTGAGCCCAGTGCGGCTATATAACAACTCAGTAATGTTGAAGCACATTAAACATACCTACCTTATGCTTGTGGCTATATTAATGTTGATGATGATGATGATGCGGTGATAAACGAGTGGAAATTGTGTTGTCAATCAAATTAATTATGATTTTTTAATTAATGGCTTGTTGCTTTTAATGGCTGAATTTGAGTACATTTAAATTTTTCTTCAGCCTTCATCTCATTTTTTTTATTGACAGGATTCTGTTCCACTTTAAATAAAATTTGAAATATTTGATTTCTCGTAAAACACCTTAAAGGTTGGTATTGAATCTAACAGCTTTCATTCCTAAATAAATATTCCAGATATTTTGTGAAAGAAGCTTCCTAAAGTCACCTGTTCACACTTATAGTGTTGCAATCAATACCTAAATGCAACAAATAGACCTTCCAATTGTTTGAAAAAAAAACCTAACCACATAACCTAATCCAAATATAAACTGTAATATCCGACGACAACCCATGAGGATATTCATGGACCCCAGAAGCAAATGATCTTTCCGGTCTAAATCAATAGGCAGCCCATGATACCTTTAATCAGGTATATGGTATATGGTAGTTGCCTGTACCCTAAAAACATGTAAACCAAAAATGCAATTGTTCCTGTTTTGATTAGTCAATGCACTCTGTACAATAATAATCTCATTTGTGGGTCGACCCCAAATCTGAGCAGGAAAAAATTCTTAAATGAAAAGGAAAGTGAGACCCAAAGGTTTGTTTATATTTGGTACATGCCATTCAGTAGCAGGGATGATGCCTTTCCACTTGTTTTTGCATTGATGCCCTTAAATCTGCTCGAGACCTTCGGGTGTCCACAAAACCCAAAAAGTCAAAAAATAAACCGGAGTTTGTAGTGGACATCAGCATATAGAGTTTGTTATGTGTAATTTATATTTATGGCTTCCAATGATCACATGGTGAAATGCCGTCTGTCTGATCATTATTTCCATGAATTGTGCTATCCATTCCTGCGCGTAAGATGCTTAATAGCCGCCAAAAAAAAAATGTTTTAAATAAATTTGAAATGAATGAAAGAACTGTTTTTAATTGCATTTCCTATGTTATTAGAGGCTATAAAAACGCCCCATTTATTTATTTCACAACATCGAACTATCCCTTTGGTTTAATATTGTTGTAATAAATCGGGCTGCTGATTAAATATTATGAACGCGGTTCCAATTTCGACACACTCTCACTCATGCCGCGGTTTATAGTCACAAATCTTTGTCTGCCGGTGGGCCAACAGGTCCTAGAGTGGCTTTGTGAGTGTATTGACTGAAGCAACCGCATCGATTTTTAATAGCCAATATTGGAAATTTATTCAAATCAATTTGTTTATTCCGTTTTGGGGTGTCTATTCCAATTTTCGGTAAATTACTTTTTTTTCAGAATTGCCAAGCGCTTTGATTCTGCAGAAGATTTATTCACGTGGTGTTTGAGAAAATTGCATAGTACGACAGGATGAGAAAGTTTCCTAGACATGGCAATTAACTCGTCTTCCCAATTCTGATGATTTGTTTTCCAAAACTTTGAGCTTCAATTCATTAATTTTCCACGTTAATTATGGCTTCATGTTATCCGGATACCATAAAAATCGTCTACTATTAATATTCATAATGAACTAACGTAAATTAGTAGATTCACGCATAACCTTAAATCTTAACTAAGCCTGTATACATTTTAAGTATCCATTAAAACAGTTACAATTTCTTTATATAATGAGCTAATAAGGCATCACAAAATTCATAAACGTCGATTACCAATGCAACAATTCCAATCACCAAACGATCTTCATTTCCGATAATAAAAAACCGAACATAAGCACTTATGAATCGCTACTGCCAGTCATCGCAGCGGCTGCAGAAGAAGCAGCATAAAGCCACCAGCTCCAGCCGTGAGACTTCACAAAACGATCACCATCTTAAATGCTCTCATCTGTTTCTTATTATAATAATTTAGCTGCTCTTGCTGTTCATTGATATTCTAATGACTTGTCGTGTTGTCGGACTGGGCGTGCGCGGCAACTGCCTCGGATAACAAATGATCGGTGGCGGCGGTGTCGGTGTGCGGCAGCTAATCATCGGTGCACATGTCGCCAACATATTACAATTCTCGAATGTCAACAGAAACTCTTTAAGGGCATCATGATCGCACATACAGTCCTCATCATATCGCGAAGTGGCCGGATCGTTTTCACTACTGCCGCCCAACGACTCTTCTTCGTCCTCCGCTTCGTCGTCAGCCGTTGCTTCTTGGGCGTCGGCGCTTTCGCCATCTGTGGTGCGATGCTCATTTATCTCAAAGCCTTGAATCAGAAAGTCGGGAGCCGCAAGATTGTCGCGCTTCTGCGATGATTGCGAATCAAATGGACTGTTTGTATTTGTGGTTGTGGCTGTTGATTTTTGGTAGTTCTTGCAGAATGCTGGCGCTTTGTAGGGGTCACGTTTTACGTCTTTTGGTGCCATGGTGACAGCTTCCGGCGGCATGGACAGCGTGACGATGATCAAAGGAGTTTTGCGGTCGTTATGATGGTGGCTGCAATGTAATCGGATCTTATAAATTATTGAATACACACATTCTGCCAATTTGGGATAAGTTCTATGAATATTCTAAAACAATTTAACAACAAATTTGCCGATTTGAGTATAATTCTGAGAATCCACTCGTGTTGATAAGTGAAATTCTTTTCCCACATCAAAATTTTATGTAAATCAAACAAATACAAAATATTTACTGTCCTATTAAATTTATGACATATCCTAAACTGGCCACAAATCAAGACATAAACGATGTCAACATAAACTAGATCAATATCCACATCAGCATCATTCTATCCGCGACAAAAAAAGCAAAATTTCAACAAAACAGTTTTTTATTCGCATCAAATTCGTGGAAATGTATGGATCAAGTTATTGGTACTGAAAAATCTTTATATCCATATGTTCCCATAGATTCGGCTCTAGTTGGGTATCAGAAACGCGCTCATGCTGTATTTTGTATACGTACAAAATATTCTAACAAATTTATTAACAAACATTTTTTTTAATTATACACATGCCATTGGCTATTCAAATTAGCACTCAAAGCGCACCGCCGACCAACGTTAAAAATATGAGCGCGAGTATATAATATTTTTCCAGTAATTTTGTTGTCGCTTATGGAAGCTGGACGCGCAGAAGCAGCGCGGCGCGATCATTCTCGTTAAGACCGCTAACACAAGATAACCGCATTTCAGCCACACAAAACACCGAAAAAGTTTCACATATTATACGCGAGCCGGCTGAATTGTGAAAAATACAGCTTTTACGAAAGAAATGGCCATTCTGTGTGCTAGTAGTAGAAGACGCCTGCCAGTGGCCGAGACTTTTTGTTTGATTTATGTCAGTTTTGTTAATTGTGTGTTGTTAATTTATTTTATTTCATGGAAAAACATCGATGCACAAGCGTTTCTCAACAACAGCTAACATATGTCGAACTGCGGAATGGAACAGCCAGGCCAGATTCAAATGTGCTCTGTCTGTTTTTATAACGATTCTGATTAATATGTAGATCACTTTGGCCGCCAAACATTTAATTAACGACTTGATCTTTTATGTGTTTTCTTCACCACACTTTGTCACATCTTAGCTGCCTTATAATAAAATGAATGAACGTAAAATTTTAATTGTGGGTTCTGAAAAAGGTCACCAACAACGCTGGTTATGAACATTTAGGGGTCCCTTCCAGATCCTATATTCAATATTCACAGTTCACACTTGACGAACATGTGAGTAAACAAACAAGTGGAAGCTGCAAGGAAGTTGAAAGGAATACACACGATCCTGTAATTACCTCACAGTGGTGCTGATTCTTACATCGGCGATATCCCGGGTGGAGCAAGGTCGCACGATCGGCCCGTCACAGTGAGACGCGCAAGAAACGCGATACCGCCGTCGCTCAGCCAGCCGCATTCGGGTGCACAGCATGACTTTTGAGTATTTCTGTAAATGCCGACAACTTTATTTATAAGCGCGCATTCACTTCTCATATGTGGTTAATCAATAATCGTGTGTATAATTTGCATTGAATAAAACATGGAAATAGGCGTTGTTGTTCTTTTGACACCCCATCGACATCACCACGCGTGTGAATGCATGCAAATGTGGTCTGTGGATGTGGCTGAGGGCAGGTGACTCAAATTGAGCTGTCCCCGACTAATCATCGTCAATTAAGTCTCCATTATACAAATTAGGACGCGTATAGTTCAAAGAATAAGGCGTCCAGACTCCAGATTCCACTTCAAATAGATTAGCACATGTCAGCACCTGAAAACGTTAATAGCGTTTTTAAATGTGTCTATCATTCACAACGACAAATCACAAATTCATGCGTTTTTTCGTCGTTATTCAATTTTTAATCCATATGGAGTCGTTGTGTAATCTATACAGATTAAATGTGAAGAAGGAGGGAGGTGACGTGTTTGTGTGTGCATTGTGGGACATATAAGCACAAACACACATCAATTCGGATTAATCTGAATGACAAGAAACTGCTTCTAGGAAATCAGTCAAGTAATGGCTAACGCCTGCGCGAACTCATGTGAGAATAACGCCGAAAAACGCAGAATGCCGCGCGCACCAGCCAATGTGCGCCGCTCATATGTAAACGTGCCGCACAAATGCGCGAGGGGATGATATGGGGATATGGGGAACGGGCGCCCAACATCGTGTATCTCTGCATGCATATAATATTCTAATTAAATGTCAGTCATGTCTAATGTATACGATCATTTAAGGTGACGTTTGAAATCAATACACCGGGTAACGATTGTGTGGAGATAACCTCCACATCTGTGCCAGCCCGTCTATGAATGCTGGCGGCGTCCGTCGCTTGATGGACCCGCACTTCGTGTAGGGCATTTTTGTAGTTGAGTCCAAGAAAAAACAAAAAACATAGCCAGTGTAACTGCACAGACGGTTTTTGTTTGTTTATTTTTTTATTATTGGTGAATTTAATACACTAAAACGCAGGTGTCCGAAACATTAAAACAATGAGTCTATCAAGTGTCACATAAGTATGAAAATTGTCCAACGTCAATGCGACTGGGGCGACTTGGGTGTACACGGACCTCTACTTAGTGACACTTGAAGCGTTCTGCGTTGATGCTGCGCTCTTGGGTATCACGCTTTGTCAACTTTAATCAATCACCATTCAAGTATGTACTCAGAAAAAAACACTTTACAACATTTTCGTCATTTAAAAAGGATTATTTCAGAAGCATTGAGTTTTTTGAACTTTGAATAAAATTAATTTTGCTTAGGGCA
>JANSTS010011762.1:4176-28504 GCA_026546915.1 Sylvicola fuscatus
TGTTGGGATTTTTAACTGTGGTATTCGTGCGTTTAAGCTTAAACTAAACAACCCTTGCGAACAAAAACATGTCTATACTTTATATTTATAATATTTTTAATATTTAACAATTTGTTTTGTATGTAGAGAAGGTCTCCAATGTAAATCTTCATAAATGAGACAAAAATCTTACCCGCCAGCAATACATCGGTATGTATGAACGTATTTTCTTTAAAAGGTTTCCTTTAAGTACAAGTATGATTTAGTTATCTGGATTGCACATTGTCATAGCCATCACCATGCCAACTGCTGTCAACTGTGTACATATACAATACATGCACATATGCTAACTATGAAATTGCACATGCGCCCTAGATTAGTGCTCCCTGGGCTGGTGTCACGAGAGCTGAGGAGAAATTTGCGTTGTATATGGGATTTTCATTGTCAACCCTCGGCAGATGAATGTGATCTGGTTAAAGAGCGTCGACCATTTATAGAGTAGTCTTGGATGTTTGGCACTCCAGCGGCGTGATATCGTACATATATAATATATTGCAGTTGCTGTTCGAAAGCAACTATGCGAAAAGGGGACTCAAACTGTCTGTATTTCCTTCCTATACTGATATGGCATGGCAGCGACGCGCCGCGCCGCGACGCGACGTCGGAGCAGCATTCTTGTGCGCTTGTGTGTCAATTTGTGCTGTAGTACTACTCAGATTATTTTTCATGGGTAAACTCTCGCAGCTTCCCCAATGCATAGTGATAAAAAAGTGTTTGGTCCAGTCTGAATGAATGTGGCACTTTGAGTTCAAATCGCTTCAGTCTGAATTTCGAGCATGGTGGTCGCATGGAAACGATTCAACTTAAACTGAACAGTGTCTGCTAAAATTTGCCATAAAAATGAAATTCTAAATGTTGTGCAGTGAAAAACCGTGAGGCCGCAGCATGAGAGTTCTGGGAATTGGAATTAATAGCTGGAGTAATTATTGAATTGTGTGAGTTTTGCAATAAAACTGAAACCAATTAAAATGTTAAAAACAGTGTTTTGTGCTGGACCTTTGTACGCCAGAAAGTCTGTAGGTTGTGAATTGAGGCCGAAGTAGTCCCTTACCACAGTTTTAGTTGATTTTCACTTTATTTTGCATGGTGTTTGCTCAAAAATTATGGCTCTTTTAATTACTATGCTGTGTTCCTTGAGCATATACTCAATGGATGGGCATAATTAAGAGAATGTGACCTCCTAAATGCGTATGTGGGCTGGAAAGTGCTCAATGAATATCATTCGGAAGCCAGTTAGTTAGTTATCGATGGGCATGTTTTGCTGACAATCAAATTAATTTGTGAGCTGTTCGATTTCTCATAAAATATGTACAACGATTGCAGACAATCCAGGGTGTTTCATTGTCCTTTTTATTATACATAGGAAATTACATTCAGATCGTTGGTTATTTGTCAGAATGGGAGGGGGATTTTATAATCTTGCGCATTCTGCGACATTACATTCGTTCGTATATAAATAATAAATCACATCTCTCATATGAACATCAACAATGTTCTTATGTATTGCAAGTATCTACATATGTAAACATGTATACATACATAAGTCTTTGCAGCTGAATTCAATTGTTTCCAAAATCTTTATTCTTTAAGGCCAAACATTTTTTGTGAATTTATTGTTCGCATCTAATTAAATTGGCTAAAAATTTCAATAACTTGTGAAATTGATTTAAATTTGCCGCAGTTATTCACATAAAAAGTCCAAAATAATGCCACTTCATTGACTAGCAATCTATCATATCTTTCCCGAAATTGCTTCTATGTCCTATGAGTCTTCCTAAAACCCTATGAATTTGTTTTAATTATTCGCAGTTTTTTTACTTTATTTATATATTTGTTGTCGTACATTTTTGAGTAATTCAATAAGCGGCATGTTAAGTGATAACGTTTAATTTCTAACTACATGTAATGAATAATTTGTACAATAAAAACGTTCAATAGACGACTCATATATAAAGTTCCACATACTCGCACTTTGATATTTTCTTTATTCTTTTTACAACGCCCATTGGATTCACAACGTAAAGCCCCCATTTAATATACATATCATGAACCCGAAAGTCCCTTTATCCTTTTATTCACTCACGCCATTCATTTGCAACCTTTTTTTTTGTAAATCTAACCCTTTTTAAAAGGCTTCTTGTTTACTTGCCCCAATTAGAATGGTGCATCATTATTTCCGTCGCCATCGTGTAAACAACTATCACCACAACCACCAACAACGCCACAGTTACAGCCCGGCCGTCAAAACGCCGACCTCCTCCACAGCCACGCTGCTGCAATCGTCTCCATCCAACAAAACAAAATGCATTTCGACGCAATGCTTCAAGCTGTTACTGCTGGTGATTGTGGTGGCGGCGGCGCTAGCGATTTACGCGATGGACATAACGGACTACCACCAACATTGGATGTTCACCGACGTGATGCAACAGCAAATGGACGAGGAAGATGACCAGGAGATATACAAGTCGTATTTTGTCAATACGGTTGGCTGCAAGATGCCACATTTTCCCACGTACTCTCCGCACGTCATGCGATTTTTATCTCATCCGTCTAAGGTGACGTGCAAGAAAATGGTGACGCAGGCCAACAACACCCACTTGTGGATTCACCTCAACGAGACGGAACTGAACGATGCATTTGGCGTCAAAGATATTAATGACATGAGTTGTTTCTATCAGTCAGTGCATCGAAACACAGATCGCTCCAACGTTGTAGATGATAAGGTAGAATTTATCGAGCTTAATAAGGCCGTTCGAGTTCAGGCCGAGTTTGTGAAAGTGACGTGTGAGTATCGTACCGTTGGCGAGATCTTCACCGACTATTATGCCTTTTTCCCGTACAAATTGGTCGAGGAGAAAACGAACAATCAAAGAAAACGCAAGAGCAAACGCGTAAACGTGTTAATTGTTGGTCTGGACAGTGTCTCACGTTTGAATTTTCATCGGCAAATGAACTCTACGGTTTCACTGTTGCTGGACAAACTGCATGCCGTTGAAATGTTTGGGTACAATAAAGTCGGGGATAACACCTATCCCAATTTAATACCTGTATTGACAGGACTGGATGAGTTGGAATTGAAGGCAGTCTGCAATACGGACCAGAATTTCGATTCCTGTAATTTTCTGTGGAAAGATTTTGCGCGTCATGGTTATCGAACTGTTTTTGCGGAAGACATTGCATCGTTGGGACTGTTTAATTATTTCAAAAAAGGGTTTAAAAATCAATCGACTGAATTTAATTTACGACCACTAACAATAGAGATGGAGGCGAATATTGCCGCGAATAAGATGGGCAATGTTTTCACGTGTTTGGGCGGTCGGCGACCAATTGACGTTTTGTTGAGCTACGCTAAAGATTTCATTCAATCGATACACGGCGACTATTTCGGATTTTTCTGGACGTCGGCGTTTACACACGACTTTCTCAACATGCCGCAAATAATTGACGAAGACGTTGCCGATTTTTTCACGGAACTCGAAAGTAGGTTGGATGATACGTTCTTAATATTTCTGTCTGACCATGGCATGCGGTGGGGCAGCTATCGCAATACCTACCAGGGAATGATGGAAGAGCGTCAACCATTTTTGTACATTTTGCCACCAAAGTGGTTCATTCAAGAGTATCCCTTAGCTTCGCTTAATTTACGTCGCAATCGTCGCAAGCTTACAACCCATTTTGATCTGCACGAGACAATCAAAGAACTACTGGATCTCAATGAGTTAACAAATGCCCGCATTAAAGCAAAAACCAAAGAATTGGCAGAGCAGCAGCCGATGCCGCGCGGCATTAGCTTGTTCCTGCCTGTGCCGGAGACTAGGACTTGTGATTTGGCTGGTATCGCACCGCACTGGTGTACGTGCCATGAAAAAATCCCAGCACCCACGAATAGCTTAAAGGTTCAGAATTCGGCACGTTTTGTTGTGCGACAAATCAACTCAATGCTGGCGAAATTGCCACAGTGTCAGAAAATTTATTTAAATCAAATATTCGAGGCGGAAATTTATAAATCGCATGCCAATATGACCATAAATGATAGTCACAGTCGATTCGACGATATCACTGTGCGCCTCCAAACGAAACCAGGAATGGCGGTGTTCGAGGCGACCGTGCGGATGTATGATAACGACGACTATGAGCCAGAGCTGACCGGCACAATCAGTCGCACAAATTTGTATGGAAAGCAGAGCCGCTGCGTCAACGACTATCGCATGAAGCTGTACTGTTTTTGTGGGAGTTAGTGAATTGAGACCATTTTCTGTTTATTATAAATTGTGTGATAATATACGAAAGCAATAAGTTATGTTTTTTTTTAATCTACAAAACAAACTCGCATATTTATAGTATTTTTTCAAAAGGAAAATCTGTGCGCGCTCATTTTTTACAAGAAAGTATTGCATACAACTAATAACATAACAATCTAAATTTAAAACCATTAAAGTCAAACTTCAAAAGCTCATTTCGCCAAATATTTATAAAATATCAATCCTAATAAACAAATTCAAACGATGTATTTTTTTTTTCAATTTCACTCGTACTTAATTTTCAGAATTATTGGGGTTATCTTAAAGTTGGAGATAACATTTTGCACTGTGGTCTTATACGTTTGGTTCATTGTATTATGTATATCCAACGTTTTTGTTAGCTTATTTAGTTATCTGGCTGAAATTTATTGTAAAGCAAAAAGTTTTTTGTAGAAGTATGTAAAACAATAAAAATCTAATTACTTACGTTTCACAAAAGCTCGTTGGTTGATTTGACTTGCTCAACTAGGTAGTGTTCAGTAATCCATGGGATATTTCACATTAGATGGCACTTCACATTTAATTGAGATTAATTCAATTTTAAAAGAAGTGCAAATTTTAATTCGTTGAACTTCGATGATTATCGTCGTACTGATTGGTTGGATTTTATCTCATGCAATGTTGACCGTCAACGTGAAATGTGATGATTTTAATAAATTCAAAATTTACTAAACGTGTTAATCAGTGCGAAAATCGCTCGTCTCCAAACTTGTTAATTGTGCTGTTGATTACCAACAGGATTTAATAATATTAACTGATCTCTTGGCTATGTCAATTGATAAATTGTTTTTTATTAAGTAATCAAAATTCTTAATTGCATTCATAAATTTAAAAAAATCTTTTGTGGAATTGTTTCTACTTTATTAACACTTGCTAATTATGCCAAAGTACCTTAAATGCGCACAATATTATGAAAGATTGAAGAAAAAACGAATTTAGTTAATTAAACCACACTGAATACACTGACTTTATTTCATAACAGTCATGCCTCTACATGGTAACAACAATTGGCAAAATGGCGAATGCACGAACACGATCAGCGTGCAGTTCTTCGCGTTTGCGCGGGTGAGAATCGCATCCGCCGCCACACAGTACAATATGGTAACTGACCTGTTGATTATCGTCCGCGTACATCGCACCACCTGAACAAGCACTTTAAATAAATTAATTTCCAAGAGTAGACAATCGTATTAAATTATAGTCCTTCGATCGGCACCGCGTGCTTCACCTTTCCAGCCATCACAATGAAATGAAGTTAATAGTGAACCGAATATCAACTGAGGCATATAGCACAAATAAAATACTGCAGCCGATGCTCCTATGCTGACGATTACAATAACAACAATTATTTTAATGGTTAACGCAATAAGAATTACAAATTCGGTTTGTCGTCACGGTATTATTCAGTATATGAAAAAAAAAAAAATGCTGAGCGTCTTATTGTGCGAGCAGTGTAGTGGTGTAAAGAAATAGTTGTTGGTGGTCAGGAGTTGGCAACTGCAGCAGTGAGTTGAAAATGATGCAATTTATGCTTTTTGCGTAAAATTCAAGTGCGAAATGCACGCTTGGAAACTACAGTGGGGCTTGGCAGAGCCCATTGGTCAAATCTGATGTCGGATTCGGTAATGTAAAAGTACGGAACTCCACCTATTTTAAATAATGAAAGGGATATCGTTTTGTTTTTTACGTTTAAATGTTTTTTGGCCTAAAAATTACTACTTTTATTAAAGATTCTTACGTGAATGAAATACTTTGTTTTTCATTTCAATATCATTTTCCATACCTATTTTATTATTTAATTCCATAATTCAATCTTAATCATGGGCATTGATTTCCTAGCAGGCTTGAGGAACATTTTTTGAAAGAAAGAACCTTCAATTCATGAAAACTAAAAGCAATTGTTTCATTCAGCGATTCACTCAATTTGCGTGTTACTCTTAACCACAAACAAATGTGCTACCGAATTAAACCATAAAGCACGAGGAAATTGTGAAATATGCGCCAACACATGGCGCGGCGCGGCGCGCGTAGCCAAACGTATTGTCAATTGGTCATTTTCAAGAAGAGGCGCCGCGATGTGAATAAGATATCAGCTGCGGGAATTTCAGAGCACTAACAAACTCAAACCATCTACCATCTAGTATCATATACTGATGACGGGAAAGGTCACAAACACTTTCACGTATTTATTCATAGGTAAAAATTTACATTTTACACGCGGCGGTGACGCTGCTACCTTCGTCTGAATGCTTTATTGTTACACCGATTCGAAGCGATGATGCAATTGCGGATGAGATTAAGTCGTAGCGCAATCAGTTTTGACGTCATACATAATGAATTTACACATCTGCATTATGCATTTCGATGATGCATTCAACCAAACTTTGCTTTAAGCTAATTTTGAAGAAAACAAAATGCTTTAAATTCGCTGAAACTGGCAGAGAGTAAGATCAGAGCCATTTGCCTTTTGACATTGACAATGGCGTGTCCGTTGAGTTATGCCGTTTCCTAATTAGGTGGTCAAACTGTTTGGTATGTGACACATTGCAATTGCGAAAACATTTCTGTGTGAATCAGCGATTGATTCCAGCTAAGGTGGCATTATTTCTTGAAAATTGGTTAGGTTTCATCAGTATGCACCTTGAGAGTTGATGCAGGGTATTGTACTACACCAGTTCAAGACCATTGTGCTGCTTCAATTGAACTCATTTAACGTTTTGTTGCTTAGCCGTATCATTTGCATCGCCGCTCATTACATATTAGGTATGTATGTATTATTGTAGGCTGATAGTCAATTAATTTGTCACGTAATCTGCTGGAACTACAATATAAAAAGCCTTCATTTAGTTTCTTTCATTTAAAACGATTGTTGTCTTAAGATAGTCAAATCCTGTCTTAAAACAAAACAAGAGAAGGTCATTGTCCATTTTTCACTCGTTTCAACACTTTGCAATTAATCGTAATTGGCCTACAAAATAAACAAATCTTATTGAACCTTCTGTACCAGTACTTTATTCATTAATTACCCAACCTTCGATCGTAAACATTTGATGAAAAAAACCCTTTTATGTATTGGCTAAAATATTTAGTAACTATAAATTTGTATATTTTCCCATCCATCTCGATCGAAAAAAAATTATTACGAAATTGAATTAAATACAAAGCACCGTTGCAAAAGGGCCAAAATAAACATTATTAAATATGAATTTGATTGAAAACACATATAATCAAATTTGGCAAGAAGTCAGTTGCCTTGTGGTGAGGGTCGCCAGTCTATGTATATTTCGAATAATCCCCGAAATTCGACTTTATATCAAATACCGAATTGAAAAGAAAAAATCACTGCTAATGAAGTGTTTTCAGAAGAAGAAGTCTTGATGAAAAAAAAAAAACGACCTAAAAACCTTTTCCTATACTACAAAAATATTTTATATTGGTACTCTGGGGTATTCCCATGAGTTATTTATTATTTTTAATTATTCTTCGAGAAAAAGTGTATTTTGGGATGTTAGTTAGTTCTTAATTAAGAGTTCTAATTGTTAAAAATGACTTTTCAATTGAAAAACTAAAGGCTTTGTGGAGAAAGGGGATCCCCATTCGCATTACAAATGAACTTAAATCGACCTATATGGCTATGGGCATCTGGTAATTGCTCACAGTAATTGCAGCCTACAGGTTAATGAACCATTACCAATTTGGTTTGAGACTTTTATTTAATAATTTTTTTAAGATAATTTTCTACACCTGTTGAGAATAAAATTACTCTTATAAATTTATTGTAGTTGGAAAATTACGATTATTTATTCGACTTCTCTATGCATGCAAAAGTCGTGCACTGTAAAACTTCTAATGAACAAATATCATATTTACTTGAAACCTGAACCTTTTGTCTTCGTTCATCATTAATAATTTTACGATTAATTGGTACTTCAATAGCTTTGGCTGATGATTTGCGACGTTTTTCGACATTTTGATTTATTTCGTTTAGAGTAGATGTACGAACAGCGACGCAGCAAATGAGCATCCACAACACATCAAGTCTTTGTTATACATTCTAACAAAGATAATCCCAACAGAATTAATGGTCGTGACTGCAAATTCCTCTTATCCGTGCTGTTGTTGTCAATTTTTTTTGATTTGTTGTTTGGAAATATATGAAATGTCCAAAGAATTTGAACGCATTTAAATTGATCAATTTAAATTAAATATCAATTTATGTGACAGCATAGCTTTATAATAGAGACTTTTTGTAGGTTTGTCACCTCGTTTATCATTTTCAAAATGCTGCGCAGTGCAAACGGACGCGACGCGATGGCACAGATGCCAAGCATTACAGTTTGGACCGCTAGTAAACAGGTTTGCTCTGCTTTTCGTTGTTTTGCCTTTAATTGAACACAAAACCACATACGATAACTCCTAAGTAAATTATTCAGATTTACCTGGTTACAGAGTAGTGTGGACTGTGGAGGCTGACCTTTAACTGCGTGTTTTGATGTGCAAATGGTTATCCGGTTCAAAAGATATAAACAAAATACTGCATACGGATATCAATTAAATGATCACACAGTTCGTTAGCTCAGACTGAATTCTTAACTAAATCACATAAATGAGTCACAAACACGTACCTGGCTTCGGCATAAACAATAAAACCGGCGCGGAATCTTCACGAATTAGTCACTAAAGTTTCCGATAAGGCCACACAAAACAAATCACTTGCGGCACGTGATGATTGCTTCTATCTTAAGATGCATTTAGCAATAAAACAATTGAGATTGGACGATAAAAATCAATTGCAATTAATTGGCGGCCGCCTGTCAATATAATTGTAATAGATTAGATTGAAACTATCATTAATCATCTGAAGGAAAAAAGTATTACATTTCAATACGTTCTCATATTCAGAGAAACACTTCTGAAGCTTATACTAAAGACAAACATATTGTTCGACGTTTGATGCATCTTCATTATTTTTAGGTTCATATAAGAATGCATTTATAAAATAATCGTGGAGCGTCTTAAGTAAACATATTTTGTACATGGTAAAACCAGAAATTGAACTTTGCACTTAGGTTCCGTTTGGTTAAATCCAGTCCAATACTTTAAAGTAAGATGTGTTCGAGTTTGAGTTGCGTTCGGGAACATTATAGAAATAATTACATTGTGTCAATCTGTTTATGTTATCGTGTTGTTGGCATTGATCAGTTTGTAAAATAATAAAAACAAAATATTCAAGGTTATTTTTATGATAAAAAGATGCATCGAATTAATCATCTATTGTTTATCATATTCGTACCATATTATTTTCTAAATACTTTTGATTTCTCTGTTTAAAATCAACGACCGACATGCATTGCAGCAAGATTCTATCACGTTTACAACTCTTATAATTGGCTTTAACGTGATGAATTGTTGTTTTCTTCGTCACGCGTAAATTAGATAATAGAGGTACTCTGCTGTTGCATAATATTTGCCAGATTGCATTAACTAAATGTGTAGGCGGTCAATGTTAATGCACTGGCATTGAGATGCATATTGTTTGTACGGAATGGTGACTTGACTTCCTTAGACATGGTAGAAATATTTTAAATTCCGTCTAAAATAATCTCTGCTAATTTTAAATTAAATGAATATAAAATTGTCTGAATAAGTTTTCTTCAGACTTTTTAAATATTTTAAATAGGCGAGTTTGAAACCATATAATTACGTTCAAACCAAAATTTAGTTAAAGTCAAGTCAATGAATGGAACAATTCATTACGTTTATTATTCCCATTTCCCATTACCTTCAAGTTGCATTTTGACGCAATTTGTCGACGGAATCGCTGTCAGCGTGAAGCATATCGCATTTGTCGCGAAAGATTTGTAAATCTTTTATTGCCTAATCCGCTTTCCGTGTTGACACTTCAAATTACCAGACCCAAAACACCGGCAATATATTGTATTTGTAGTTAACTAGTTAGCGCCACCGTTATAATTGATCACAGTATTATGGAATATGGGAATTTCTAGAAAAATAATTGACTTGCTATTGGCGGCTTCATCGAAGAATACTTTCGACTATTGATGCAATTTATCCTTTAAAGTATTTAAAACATATTGCTGCGAAGGTTATAGGCAAATATTCAGTTTCATAAATATGTGAATTCGAGATGAAACGCACGCAAATTAATATGCCAATTTTAAACAATTACGTGCAATAATTTCTTGACAAAGCGTTTTCGAATCATATGATCTATTTGTATCACAATCTTTGATATTGTGTCGATGTTAAGAAAGACGCTAATCAACAATAGTTTTATATAAAATCGAAAATTGCAATATTTAAAATTAAATTCTAGGATAAAACCACAAATTTAAGTTAGTTGCTAGCAACTGGTATAAGGATCAAGGATAAGTTGATGCAATTTTGCCATATAATTTTAATTTCAACAATAATTCAAAACAGAGAGACGCGATCAAGACTCACATGCATAGCAGAAATTAAATGTGGAATTTGTAGTTTTCATTTCATGTGTGCAATTCCACTGCAATTGAGTGCTTCGCGTAATTACAATGCACGTTTTATAAGTGCGGAATCATGAATGAAAAAAGTGTATGCACTAGGACATGCCAATTTAAATATGTAATAAAATGCCAGCAGCAATAAAGCAGTCACACATGTGCACATAGTACACATATAGAGACTAAAAAACATTAAATACATAATCAAATGATAAAACTAAGCCAAGGCCAGGCAAGGTCGCAACGCACACTGAATTCATAAGGCAATACCGACGTTACTACATGGCGACGCCACGCCACCGACGCGACGCGACGTTGTGCGACGTTACCTGTGCGGCTACACATTTTTACCTCCCACCCCCTATCGCCACGTACAATAGCCATTATCTTTTTCTACAGTACAAATTGCTGTTACTTGCGACAATAATTACGATTATCGAAGGCATATGATTTTTTCCGATTTTTGACAAACGTCTTACGATGAATGCGGCTTGAATTGCCTTCAAATCGCCATTGTGTTTGACAGTGGAGTGCGTACTGCAAGAAGCGCGGCCTCCACTCAACTAATCAACAACATACTTAACACGATTTTGATACGATTTAAGTCGCGCATTTATTATCGCTGCGTATCTTGTTTGCGGTTTATGTTAGCGACATAGCATTACCGTAAAATTGTCACACATGCATTTAGAAGACTGATTTGAATCTCGCGATGCAACTGTGGTTACTTGGCATTGTGATGAAATCGCAATCAAAGACATTTAATTATCAATTTTGTTTTTGAATAGGCCATAAATTATGACTCCTGTGTCTGAAAATCGTTTTATCGCGTGCTTCGGTCAACAAACATTCCTAACAATTAACGATCTTAATTGAAATTTTATTATCATTAAGACATTGAGTGAAGTGCGCGCCTCTCAATTAGATTGAGGAAGGTCTTGTCACTCTACGAATATAATTAGTACCTTAATGTAATGTTTACAATTTTTTTTCAAATAAAAAACTTAATTATCATTAATAAAGAGAATTTTGTGCCAACGTAATTTTTTTAGTTTCAAAAAAGGGAAAAAATTTAAAAGTTGGTAACATTTTTGTGGTATTTATAATTTAATCTTTGTATCTATCGAATATGTAATTGTTTTAAATTTTTATTAGAACTGTAAAATGAGTCGTTGAACTTAAAAAAATATTTATCTGAACCTATAATAACAAAATTCGAATTAAATAAATTATTGTTCCATTACAAAGGTCTATACTAGTTTCATCATTTCTTTTTTTTGTATGAAATTATCTATCAAATGCTGACCACATGAGGTGTAATTGACCAATAATTACATTGATCACAGGACTACAAGATTTCTTTTAATTCTGTTTCTCGAGAATTGTTTAACCGTTTTTATCAAAAAATCTCCACCGTCTAAATATATACCATTGCATAAAACAAGTCATCGATTAAACCGTCTTACCTTATGACTGCCAATTTGTTTTTACCAAATTAAAAGTTGTAAGAAGAAGATACTTTAGACGATTTACCTACATCCGCCTAGACGATTCTCACACCTTCGTTTGAATTTGATTGATCGTTAATTTGCCCAGTCGAAGCTCTAAGTGATCAAAAAACTGAAAATCCCACACAAGCAACGGCATTAATTTGAATTACTTATATTTAATTGGATTGCCTGACTCTGAACTGGATGGCTTATATCGGTGACCAGTGGTATCTCAGATGTTGTTACCGCAACCGGACACACTACCCAATTGAGGCAATAAGCCACGTAGACATACGTGTAGAAATAATTTGGGAATTATCACATCTTCGAGAATAATCGTAATATGGCGAAGGTCATTGAATTGAACACAACAAATGCGACCGGAATGATCTCAGATGTTTTCGAAAACATCTTCAAAAGCAAACGCATTTCTGGCTGTAAATAAATGCACTTTAATTGTTCTTGTACTCGTATATGGGTTTTTTGCACATATATAAATATCGCTTTTTAATTGTTATTATATACATTTTCAGTCACAAAATTCATAATTTTTTAAAAGGTCGAAAATCTAAATGTTTTTACCATATTTTTTATAACATATAACTACAAACGTATTAAACACATTTGCATTTTAATTGCGTACTTGAAGTTTTAATATAGTTAACATATGACCTTGAAAAATTCGTATTTGAAGTATAAAAACAAAGTCTTGTAAAGAATGCCAATTTAGAGGTCGAAATTGAAAAAATATATAAATTATGGTTGTTCAAAATGTGCTGGGGTTGTTTTGAATTTTTCGTATCTTAATGTGTACCATTTAGTTAGAAACACTTGATGGGATTCCAGCAGGATGTCTTCCTCAATAATTACATAAACTTACCAACAACGGCGTGACAAGATCCTTTTAAGACAGAAAAAATTAGTTTCGCCTTTCAGAAACCGAATGCAATTTGTCTTCTTTTTGCACAGTTATTGTACATAAAAAAAGTTAATTAAATTATAGCGTGCGCAATTTTTCTTTGCAAATTTATAAAAGAAGTTATCACGAGAGCAGTCACGTTTCCACATGATTTGGAATGGATTAACACTGTGGTTAGCAGATGAGTCTATTATATTCTGGCGTCTATGCGAGCGTAACAATATAACAATAATCTTAGCGTTGTGTTGTAGAATTTTGCACTTTGCTCTCATATGTATATGTTTAGCGGGTTTATTTTATTTTTTTTGCTAATTTAATATTCATCAAACGGACCATTTAAGTATATCTTCGCAATTCCCATAGAGTTATGGCTTGTAGTGGTTATGCAACTAAAAATATTGCGCGTAAATATCAATACCAAAAGCAATCGGCTCGTATAAATCATGCTCTCAATTCCGCAAAAGAAATTATATTCACGTTCGCCGTGCCGCCCATAAAGTCATGTACGAGTATGACTGATCCTAAGGTGGCATTTCTTCGAGTAAATTCAGATAAATTGTCATTATTTTCTGAACACGCACGTGCGAAAACCATCAATTCCTGTTTTCAATTTATCATTAAGACACATAGAGGTGTGTTAGTTAAGGAACAGAAATGCTGCGTCTTTGTATGTGCAAGTGATGGCATCGTTTTTATTCGTTAAGCAACGCATTTGCAACGCAAATGAACAGCTCAACAGCCCTCAAAAACGATTTTCCACGCAATTTGTCTCAAATATTTTCATTTTAGATGAAACTTGAATTCTCTTTGTTTTGTTTTAATGTTGTGTAAACACCCTTGGCCCAACATTTATGCTAACAAATTGGCAGGGACTAAAATTTGGACGTTTATTTGTTTTTACCATTCACTTTCAAGTCATACATGATCAATCGCATTTCGTAAGACAGATTTTTTTTCATTGGAAATGCAGCAGACTGTTTCAGCTGTAAACGAAGGATTAATCCCTGCGGGATGTAATTGATATAAATCTGCATTCACTCTGCAGTGGCTGCATTATTAATTTTCTGACCTATACCGCAGACTCTTGAGACTCAGTCTTCAGTTGCATAATTTATTAGCAACAAAAGACAATGGCCTCAAGTTCAATGTTATTCGAGCCATCAACAATAAACGATTGTTGATTTTAAAAAAAATGAAACAACTGGCTTCTGTGTGCTTTAACTAAACATACAATAAGTCCAGCAGCTGAAAATTGTTTGTGACGCATGTTTAACTTAATACTAAGTTAGTAAATTAACGAAATAATGATAGTTTGCTTAAAACGCCAGCAAAACCGAACTAATTGAAATAATAGATTGGACCAATAACCATGACAATGAGTTGGAATTCACTTAGTTATTTTAAGTGACGGAAGTTGCATGTGTAATTGGGCCAAGATTAATTTTAGTACTTATTTTGTCTCAAATGATTGATGAGTTCATTAACTTTGATCACCACTTGAACAATTATAATGAATCAACCAAATACTTATTACTTATCATAAATGTGTACCTGATTTATAGTTTGTATTACAGAGTAAGAAATCGTGATCAACTACAATGGTTATACTCACATAAAATATGGATTGTGAGATGAGAGGCCTGCATTTGATGTGTTGAGATGACGAAACGTGAGTGATGATGATTCTTTTGCATGCGGCTTCACTGGCCAATACCAAAGTAGTCATGCTGCGTCGGTTGATTGCTTTATAAAGAGAACAACTTCAAAGACATTAACGAATTAACTCGTTTAATAAAATGATTTATGATTAAGGAGACGAATAAATGCGAGGTCGACACACATTTGTGGCCCTTGAAAGAGTTTTTCGTTTGTGAATCCAAAGGTTCTTTGTCTAATATAAACATTTATATTGTGAATGTCATAATTGTGTAAAAACTGTACTTTAGGGAACAATAACTAGCGAAAATGTAAGCTTTTTAATCGGATTGCGTCTGTTAAGGATCCAAGAGAAAATACGGCGGCAATGACATTTTATTAATTTATTCATCAAAGTTGAATATTGAATATTCTATACAGGGTACTTAATTTATAATTTTATTCATTTCCTAATTTTCACTTGTAATTTGTAATAAATTTTTTAATCAATTTGAATTATTAATATTTTACTCTAAAAACTAAGAAGTAATGACTCGAATGCTGCGTAATCATTTGAATATTATCTTAAATGCGATTTTTAATGCTAGAACTTCGTTGTATTTGTGATTTGTGATTTGTGATTTATACGCTCGGCAGCTTCATGTCAACATTTGATTACTCAACGTCAGACGTCCCACATTCTAAATTGCAGCAGCTAAGAAAATATAAATAAAGCCCAAAGCTAATTAGACGCTGCGAAACTCTGACTCATGGGAACCTAATCAATTTTGATCGTTCTACAATTTTAATTGTAATCACACTGAGCTGCGGCATATTAATAACCGGCCGGACAAAGCCTTACCTTTCAGATATCTATCTCGAGGCTTCAACGGTTCATTGTTCGCTTCACCACGCCATCGCAACGTTCAATATCTGCTCTGGTCTTTTCATTTGCTCTAAATAATTGATAACATATCGGCTTAATCAGTCCAAAGACAATCTCCGAACAATTTTTCAGACTGAAACGAATACGTTTAATTGGTGGGTGAATGATTTGAATTTGATCAGCTGTAAGGAACTTTTAAATAAAAGTATAGGGGTGAACCAACGCGGAGTTTTTGATTGAAAGTTGATTGTTAAAAGTTTTCAATTAATTTTTTTTAAAGCCAAACACCAATATGCAAGATCCAATTATGCGGACTTGTTGAATATTGCTAGTGGGAGATTTGGCTTGGATTAACAATTAAATGAGGCCGATCAAGTGGACAAGCTGTGTGGTCAGCTTTAAGATGTAATCGATTTTTTTTGTGGCAATTAATCTATTCGCATTCGATTTTTTTTAGAATTGTGGCCACAGAGATGGTCAGCTCATTGATAGATTTACAATTCTTTTATTTTTTCTATGAATTAACACACAAAGACAAAATCTCTGTATTTTTTTTAATTAATTTTCGAATGCTTATTTATTAAATAGTTCATAAAACTAAACGTACAATAAATGGTAATACCATGGTTTTCGTTTAGCAAAATTTCAGAATTTTTAAAGTGTAAAGGTATAATGGTCATAAGGTACTCGTACCATATTTTGAATGTTGTAGAAACGTTTGTTGATTCTTTTAAACAATCGCCTACATGTATGTAATTGAATACATAAAGCTGACAGTAGGCGCCATTTAAACACAATATGTAACAAATAAACTTTATTGTCGGTAACTACAAGGATGGTCTCTTGGTAAATTGGCCGCTTCCTTTCTGCATGTGCCGTGGTTCAAACGCCGTGTGCAGCAATTCTTTTTTCATTTTTTTATTTTAAAATAATTAAAGCAAGTATTTTTTTTATTCATATTATTGATGAAATATTTTTTTTTGCTCAAGAGTTTTAGTTTAACAATTTTCTGCAACGCAACACTATGATAAGTTATAATATAAATAAAAGAATGAAAATGTATCTTTAGAAAATGTGTATTCTTTATAATCTTTAAAAAAGTGTTTTTGTATGAAGTTACGGATTGTCGACAAAAGACAAAATTTCAATAAACCTTACATGAAATAATCAACATTTACATTCTGTTATCAGAATAATAATAGAACAATAAAATAGTCAAAATGGTGTAACAAAAATTAAATTTTAATGCTAATTGTCTAGTCTAGTTTTTACCTTCCTTTCGTGCATAGTGTAACAAAATTGAGGCGATTAGTACAAGAATTGCCGCCACGATTCCTATAAGGAACAATTTTCGGTTATTCTGTTGCACCAACTGACTATCGGACAAGACTTTCGAGTCATTGCTTGTGTCTTCTTTCATTTCGTCGTCGACCAACATTTCTACAGCATCATGAACCACCGCATTGTTCTCGTTGACGTCCAAATTCTCTTTCATTTGCTGCAAAATCATCTCAGACTGTTCGCCGCGGAACAGATAGTCAGAAAAATGCACTGGACTCACTTTCGTCTCAACATATACTCTCCGGGGAGGCTCATTCAGAAAAGAGCCACCGTCGAACGTGCTGTCAGTCTCCACGATGGAGTCAATGTACAGTTGCACACGATTGGCAAGCGTGCGATGCAAATCTTGTCGTATGAACTGTTTGACTTGCTCAATTGTATGGCGCTCATTCGCCCACACACGTGACGTAAGGATTCCATAAAACCGACAAACCCCACGGTCTGGTGTCACTTTAGCATCAGCAGGATTCTGCAAGCACGGAACGAATATGGTAGCCTGCATTTTATTGCAATCAGATTTACTCTTCTGCTTCTTTTTTATGAGAGCCTCTAGCGAATCGGACGAATTGGATGGCTCATCTTCGATGAATATCTGACTTTGCTCTATTTGCCTGCAAATGTTTTGCATTGATGTCTAGAAGAGTTAACAATTCTATGAATTACAAGTTTATTTTTATAATAATTAGCAATTACCATTAAATTTTGTTCAATATTAACTCTAGTAGAGTTTTGAATCAATTGAAATATCTCATCCATTTCGTAAGAGGTCTCAATTAGTTGCCAAAATGTTTTATCTTGGAACTTCCAGTCTACTGGTTTGCCGCTGGAAGAACGTGCTGTTGGACTTACTTCAAAACTTTTACACACGCTTGCCTTAGCGCCGGAGTAACAGAAAATCAGCAGCTCTTCGTCATCTAGATGAGAAGAATCTCCACAGAGCAATGGATTCTCCTTGGATATTCTAAACAACAAGATATGGGTCAGTTATGATTCACTGTGAGGAATAGGAACTTGTTTACGCTTTAATCTCCTTTAAAATGTCCCTCAGTTTGCTAACATCAGCAGGACTGTCAAACACATTGGATGGAGCCACCACAAATATTCCCATAATATAGATGCCGCCGGGCAGCATGCGTAACACATTTGTTGCCTGGTTGCAAATTAGGTATTGGTCTATTTTGTCCACTGAGTCTATGATTTCTGTTGCTGTGGCTCCATCAGCTCCGGGAAGATCAGTGGACGTTCTCGCCATATACACAACATTGTCCTTTCCTTGTGGAGCAGGCTGTTTTGGGGGAAAATGTTCCAGACATAAGATACACATTGGGCCATATCACTTTTGTACCTGTTTACATACCTCTCCGATGATTAGTCCGAAAGCGAATTTGTAAAACTTCCGCAGACCTTCTAAATATTTTTCTGTCGCGGCTTCTGCAATCACAGATCGTCCCATGTTGCCTCTTGTAGTTTACAAAAATTACAAGCTCGATCACGACCTGCAAAACCTATATGCCTATATAAAATAGAATATAGGTAAATGGCAAATGACACGACGCGTTGCACGCATCACTGCACTTAAATTGACAATTGACATGTGTATTTAATTTTTGACACCTATCTCAATGCTGCCAACGGAAGAAATATGTTGAGTCGATTAATAGCTAAGAACCCAACCAAAATTGAGTACAAAAAACAAAAAAGCTTTCGAACAAGAAATTTTTCAAATGTTCAAGTAATCGGCATAATTTAAATTCAATTTTATTTATTTAAAACATTATTTTTGAAGCGATAATTTTTATTAATTTTAACAATTCATTTTTAGAACTGAATATTATATTAAAAATTAAGAAATGGAAAATTTTCCATTTAGAAAAAGGAAATCTACCAGCCATATGTAAAGAGATATTGTGAAGCTAATTCTTAACAATTAGCTGATTTACCAAATAAAAAGATGGATACGTACCTGCAATAAGCCCATTCCAGAAACAAAGATATGTGGTATTAGAAAATTACTTAGTTTGTGCAAAATTTTAGGTATGATTATAAAAAGTATAAAAAAAATAATATTTAAAAAATACAATTATTTTTATTAGTTACGGAATAATATCAGGTGTGTAGTGTTTTCATTAAAGTTGCTGTAACTGGTCATTA
The DNA here is from genome assembly GCA_026546915.1 of Sylvicola fuscatus. Lineage (NCBI taxonomy): Eukaryota > Metazoa > Arthropoda > Insecta > Diptera > Anisopodidae > Sylvicola > Sylvicola fuscatus. The sequence goes on from JANSTS010011762.1 coordinate 23,439, forward strand.
GAATGTTTTCAAGTTTTTAAAATCTAGTCAAAATTATGAGCTCGGAATTTTGCAACAGAATACTTTGTAGGTGTAGTCGAAATTTGCTGCCCGTGAGTTTAAAATTGTTTTTCAAAAGATGTCGAAATGGGTAGTTTTTTAATGAAAGCAAATCATTTAAGTCCATCGTCTTCGTACAAACCTAGGAAAGCTAATTTTCTTGTTGGCTTTTCATTTGAACCGATCAGGGTGAACATCAGACCAACATTTTAAATAATTAAGCTGGACCATTTTGATAATATATAATATGTTCTGGGAATCTATTGTATGTTATTTTATTTACAATAATCTTAATATTTACAAATTACATGAAATTAAATTAATTGCCTCTAATACTAAATACAATTAACGGCATGTAGACGTTCAACATGCAAGTAACATAAATTTTATAATAATAAAGAAAATTATTTTGTGTATATATTGTATATTATTTATCGTCTATAAAAAGCAATTTTGCTAAGCCTAAATATATTTACAAAAATGATAAAAACAATTTTGGAATATGATTATAGAAATATTTAAAGAAAATTATAATTATTCCTATTAGTTGCAAATCTGCAAGGCAAATATCAGAAGCCATTTATTACAATTTGTATAAGACAATTTACATAAAAGAAAAAAAGATAATAAATAATAATATTAATATTTTAATTGAAAAGGAACATTATTTGGCCGCTTGCCTAGCGCATCACATTAGATCGCTCCATACATGTATGTATATATTTAATGCACATTTGAAATGTCAAATAGGCAAATGTCCGTTCGCCCTAAAATCACAGCATCAATGGCGAATTGCAGTTTCCGTTGCAGTTCACGACCGACCAAATCCAATCCACGTAGTTTGGCAGCTTTGCGTAAATTCCGAACTTATTCTGTTTGCCGCATCCGTCTCCAAAGCTTGTGATGCCAAATAACGTCCACGGCTGATTATGTTTCGAAGGGTCGCTGTATTACAAATAAGTTAGAAATTGATGTAACAAATTACAGATGTTTATTTAAAAACAAACACCTACCGGCACAAAAGGGGACCACCAGAATCTCCAGCACAAGTATCTATCCTACCGCGCTTATGGCCAGCACAAAACATGTTCTTAGTAATTCGATAGTCAATATAAACCGCTTTGCATTCATCGTTGGAAATTATCGGAACCTTAAAAGAAAGTCAATTTACATAAATAGGCTAAGCAGCTTAAGCATCTATGTACCTCAGCTTCATGGAGAATATTTGTTCCACTGTCATCTGAGCTTTTCTTTTTACCCCATCCAATTATTGTGCATTGGCTATGCTTTGGCAGAGGCTGGAAACTTCGCGGTAGACAAGCAAATCCAATGTAATTTGATGGAACAATTTCCTTTGGTAGCCTTTAAGTAATTTGATATGGTGTTTTTCAAAGAGCACGACAATATTTTTATATCTTATACTTACTTTAAAAGAGCTACATCATTATCAACCGTGGTCTTATTATACTTAGGATGTCTAATGGCGGTCTCTACGCGAAACTGTTGTTCGGTACCTTCCGAAACTTCCAAGTTGTGTTCGCCAAGTCGTACAAAAAGGCGCTTGCGAACGCAATGAGCAGCCGTAAGGATCCATTTGGGTGATATTAAAGTGCCACCACAAAAAGCTTCCTGTATGTGAATAAGAAAAAATTAGTTAATGCATTTGGTAAAATTTACTAACGAAATACCTTGAATTTATTAAGTATGACCACCTGCCATGGCCATTGTCCTTTTCGTGATGATTTGCCACCAATGATACGCAACAAATCGGACATTCTTTTACGTGGTTTGTCGCGAACCAGGGGGATGCCACACTGTAGCTTTTGTGGTATGTATTCAGGCGATCGCTGGTAGCCTCGACCTGGTTGCACATAATTCTCGCTGATTGCATTCGGACTGATTGATGGAGGGGCTCGTCGAGATTCGGCAACAGGTGCTGCTGTGGTTGGAAGTCGCATTTCATGAACCATTGGTGATTCATTTCCAGTGTTGTATTTATTCATTTGTGTCTCAATCCAGCTCTCACAGAAACTTCCAGCAGTGTAGCAAAACGCAACTTCTTTTACTACTTCTGTGCCGCAAATTTGTTTAATCCGGCACCGCCTAAAAATATGTTTTTTTGTAAATTACATAGTTTTTATTACCTATTTAATGATTTCTCACTTAAATCGTCTGGTTGTGCACTTAGAACTACATTTCGACCATTGACTCCATTTGGTGTAAACGCGCTTGTATCGGCTAGGCATATCAAAAACCGCCTTTTCTCTTCCATTTCTGATTAATTGAGTTTCATTGGCAATTCTCATGCTTCTACCTCGTCTTCGATGCATGTCACTCGCTTCAAATCTTGAATTATACACTTGATGATTATCGGACGGATTAACTGGCTTCCAATCGTCCATTCCCATTTGATGCTGATTGATTGGCTGAGCATATCCACTGGGCATTGCAAAATTATTATGGAAGGAGTTGGTATTTCCTGCAGAACCATAATTTGGATTTGAGTGACTAAAATGATTTAACGATTGATGGTTATAGTTTGTCAGAGAAGTCTGTGCAGGAGATTTGGTTGTCCTAGTTGGAGACGGCCTGAAAACTTGTGGCTTTCTTGTCGTTGTAGTAACAACATAATCATCGTCATCTATTTCATCTTCATATACAGGATATTCATCGTCGGGATCTTCCAACCAAGCATCTGGAGCGCTTGTTGTCGTCGTGGTCGTAGTTGTGGTCGTTTTCTTAGGTTTTCGCCTTCTTGTACGAACTGGACGTACATTTGTGTCCTCGTCACTGGCATGATCTCGCAGCTTTATTTGTTTCTTTTTCTTCACTGTCCGGAATGGACGTGATGTACTTGAATAGTTATCATCGTATTCATCAGATTCATCATCATTGTCCGCCAGATAACCGTAATCATCCTCATAGTCACGCTTCGCATCTTCCAATTCTATGTACGTCGGCTTTTTTCTTTTGCTTTGTTTTCTCGGTCGCTTCTTAATGATGAAATAATCACGATTATCGTCCACAAAGTTTACACTTGAATGGGAATTGTGTTCAAAATTTATATCTTCATGATAGACTGGCATCAATGGCTGATGGTAATTTAGATATTGAATGGGATGCATTATGGGTTGTTGTAGAAAAATGCAGCTGTGAAAAAGTAATTTGGTTACTATCTATTGATAAACAGCTAAATGTAATTTGGCGTACTGCTCGGCAGGGCAACTTCTCTCCTCAACATGTTTAGTACTGCCACACTTTCGTCGCACGTGACAAAATCGGCTGCGACTCTGTTTGCACTGCACATCGCAGTGACTCCAATCGGACCAGGCCGAAAAATACTTGTGTATTTGTTTGGGATGTGCCCACTTTCTGGAACCCTCTGTTAGGACAACAGTTAATTTTGTTTTCATTTAAATGTATAATTATTCAAGTATGGTCATTGGTATACATACATGAAGGATAATTTGAATTCAGTGTCAAGTTTTCCACCAGTATGTTTTAATTGAATATGCAAAATGCTAATATTTACCAAAGATATGTTGAATTTGACGGATATCTCGGCGGCTTCCACTTAAACTGCGACGTGGATGCTCGAATCGTGGATTGACCATGTCGCGGATTTGGGCTTTCGCTAATTCGACGTGGGCCGTCTAAGTAAGAAAAAAACATAAAAGGTTATTATTAATGAGATTTCATATTTTTGATGGGTTCTATTACAACATCCATCGAATATTATAGTCAAAATGACATTTGCCTTTCACATTTATCAATAAAGCAGTTTGTTGATTTAATTAGTGTGACCGAGGATTATGGTGGATTAATATAAGATTAAATAAGTCAATATTAATATTTAAGGGCGCTCTTTTATCAATGATTGATGTTTATATCAATAAACTTTTTATATAATTCGTCTATTTTGAATAAACATGTTATAAATTTTATTGCGCCACAGCATTCTAAAATGCATTTTTTTTTTCTTTTAACCTTTGTGACTAAAGTTGCATGCAACAATTCTTCAGCCAGTGGTAGCTACCAGCTAAGTTGCATCACATGTATTAGATTCCAATAAAATAAATGATATATGTATGTAGGTTTATGATCTTTTAATTACGGAAACATTTATACCAAGATAAATTGTGGTATTACTAAATTTATTTTACACATTTTATACGGATTGACTTTTGTAGCATAGTTACATATGCGAAACCCACTTGTCGTCAGTCAAAGATCCAAGAGGACTCAAACTGTGTGCGTCTATAACTCAATGCTAATCGAACACTCAATAAAATAACGATTAAACTAGATTTTATTGCTAAACTTCAGGCTGGGCCTATAAAACTGTCCAACTATTTATTTACAAAATGAAAAGTCTAAAGATCAAAATTTCAAAAGAATATTTTTATGGCGCGTCCAACTGCATGCAGCCTTTTAAAGAATTGCATTTCGACGTCGCGGTAGCGTCGCGTAAGTATAAATTAAATTTGGGTTAAAAGAAATTTAGTTGAAACCTTTTCTTGGAAAGAATTTTGTAAAAGTAAAATTAACAATTATAGTTTTAATCGTTAAAATCTAAGAGATTTATGAATTTTAAATTTGTAGATTTGTGGTTCTATAAAACCACTTTCTCTCTGTACCGACTCAACTTTAACGATGTGTTTTTTATATGAAATGTAGTAAACTTTTATTGCCGCAATGTCGCTCCATAAAATATGCTTCAATTAAAATGATTTTTCTATACCAAAATATAATAAAGCCATTTAGGCACTGTTAACGAAATATGCACGCGTAAAAGGCAGACCATTCAATGATTTCGCGAACATAATAGGAACCCGACACCACAACTTTGCTACTTTACGTGAGTCGCCAACGACTCAATGTTTTATGGGATAGCAAATATATTGTTTATTTGAATTTAAATACTTTTACAGTCTAAGGCGACCATTTTTGGGGGGCTGGCGCCACTTCTGTACGATTTTAAAAATCCACTTTATTTAAATAAGAAATCGATTTGCAGAAAGGTGACT
>JANSTS010011762.1:34052-44217 GCA_026546915.1 Sylvicola fuscatus
ATCTATAAAAAGTATTTATAGAATTGTATTTTACATAAAAGACAATTTTTTTTTAAATGTTGGCATCACTCGATTCAATATCATTATTTCTTCTACTTTTAATAAAAAAACACTGTTTGTTCCAAAATAAAAGATCATGTTTCAAATAACAGATGCGTGCCATCAATTAATTGAATGTATTAATCATACAACGAACATAAGAAAACCGCACATTCTACGTATCTTTAAAAGACAAGACGAACAGCATAACTCGCTTTATGATAAATCCCTTTTTCGAAAGATGATAAAGACGTGTCAACAAAACCTTTGCGTGTGATGGAATGAGTGTTGAACGAATCACTTAAACTCTCCAGAAATTGCTTTGCAGTAATCATCTTCGCTTTGTCCATAGAATGATAAGAGCCAAGTAACTGAAGAGCGCCACTCCTTACCTCTTTAACTCTTAAGCTGTCTTAATTTGATCATGGTTTCAATTCATCTGCAAGAGCATTCATTCATTTCGAATACTATCTATACAAATGTTGAAGATGGCAGAGGATGGTCGCTTACTAATCTAAATCGGCTTTCATGTTCCACAAAATGGTCCCATTGACGTATTAGACAAGTTTATCTTAATTTTCATTTTAACAAATCGTGCGTGTGTGGATTTCTTTGGGCGTATAAATTTTGTTAAAAATAATTTAAATCGTTTTTACATATTTCTTTTAATAAATTTCACTCAATTAAACTTAAGAAAAATATCTGAGATATAGCACATCGACGACAAAAATTATGTTAATTGCAAATTAGAGATATGTAATGATATGTAAGAAAAAATTCCATTCATTATACAGTTTAGTAATAATTTTGCATAACCACACAACTACAAATTCTGTTGTATTTAATTTACAAAAAGAGTCAACAACCAAATTTTGTACTGAAGCTTAAAAGATCCCTTTCTTATATTGATTATCGTCAACCAGAAAAAAAAAAGATTTTACCATTTTTGTTACCTATTTTTTGTGTTATTTGGCAGATATTAACATAAAATAAAAAAACAAAGACTGCATTTTACAATTTCCTTTGCATGTAGACTTACGATTTATTCGTTTACATATTTGGATAGAATTTTAATATGGTTCGACAAAAATCTAACAATAGAAAACAATTTAGATGTCAAATTAATCAATCAACTGATGGTCATATTTAACTAAATAAGGAGAATTTACAAATTAGTTCATGCCATTTTTAAAAAGTTATTTTGGATATAAGTGGGTGGTTGGCGAAATGTCTCTCATATAGGCTTGTCAAACCTGACACTTAATATTTAAAAAAAATAAATGCAAAATACTGTAAATCTTCATCACAGCATTCAAGCAAATGAACTTGCCGTCGCTGGTGATAAACGGACACAAGAGGTTTCCGTAATTCGATACATGTTAACCGTAGGCAGTCACACCTCCAGTCTGCATTACTTATTTGGAATAAAATGGATAAAACTTCATTTCTCACGAGCTTCATTGCTTAAGTTTGATTTTTATTTATATTTTATCATTTATGATTTGTATAAAGTATATTTGAATCGATGATAATATAAGTCAATGTTGTTAAATATTTTTGTCGAAGGTCACGCGATGGGCCTAATGTAAACAACAGCTGGACTTTTGGTTTGGTCTGCTTCCCAAAATGAAATGAAACTGTTACACTTGTACTGATTTCAGTAAAGCTCATGTATAACAATAAATCATTTGAAAAACCTTCAAATCAAATCTATTTGATTCTAATGATAAAAACTCATTTGGATAATATGTATTACATTCACGTATGTGGTGATGTATACTTTGTTTTGTTTGTCAGTGTGTCTCGCTCATGAGATTACAGTTTTTTTTCGTATTCATTAAAAACGAATATTTATTATTCTTTTTTACTTTCCTACAGATTTGTCATTCGTCTGACATTTTTTGAGAAAAAAAAATTATTAATTACTGATAGGACTTAAAAAAAAGTGACTTTTACATTTGGAAGTTCATCTCGGTCGCCCATTTCGCTGAGATTTATTCGATCATTTTTAATTATTACTTTGGTTTTCTCGTGTCATTTTTCGTTCGTCGTGTGTGTGCAATATTACCAAATTTATGGATATCTTGGAAAATGTGGAGGCCGAAACATGTTTGCGGCAAATCGTTTATATACTTCATGTCTCATGAGATATGTTGACTCTGTTTTATTCACAAGAGTAAATAAAAACTAAATTATTCTAAATTTTGCGCTTGATGAGACAGCAGGCGTACGTCTTCATACTCTTGTTGTGACTCATACAGCTTGTCTAAATCTTATGAATTTGACTTTTATAATCTAAATATCAAGATGCTTATGTAATGGCAAATACATACAAAATGGAATGGCAATTAGAAAAATTGCCAGTTTATTGTGCCGATGATGTTTAAAACAGCATAAAAATGTGACAACGATTTGCAAAGTAAATTAATGATATCACATAACTTACTGTGAATAAAGAAATTGAATTAAAACTACCATAATGACTCATGAGTCCTAATATTATCAATTTAGCTTGAATATTAAATTAATCATCGTTTAATCCATTACTATTCGTTGTAAGACGAACGTTCGACTGTTTGACTTCGCGCATATTGCAGTCTTGGACTAAGTAGCTATCTGTCTCCCTACTTAAAATAGTTTTTAAAACGCAGAACAGATTACCAACAACCACAACTTTTCTATATACAGATTTAAACGACAACTTTTTACATAACTGTGATGTTCCGCATTAACATTGCTGACATACGCAAACGCAAGAACAAAATAATTATGTGACCACTAGTTCTCAGCATACATTATGGATTTAATGATTTGGTTTATATGAATACAAGATGCCAGCATTTTTAATTGACAAGAGTCTAAAAGAATTTCGTCTCTCTTCCGCTTGTAATGTCAAACAGAATTCCTTACAGACTGCAGTCGGAGCCAACTAATAAACAATTATTTTTAGATTCTACGTTCGCGTAGACGGTCTACATGTAAATGCAAGCGTGGGAGCCATCAAAAGAATGAATTCAAATTTAATAGATTTCTGCGCCACTGTCTAAGATTCCTGCCTTAGTTCCACCCATTCACTGTTTCAGTTAATCGAAACCAGCGAAACGCCAAGCCATCTTTTTAGCCAGTCAAGTCGCCGAAAGAAGTGCATTCATGCAAGTGACCATACAGGATTAGATAAAATCTTTTATCGGAATTATCAAATAATAATGGTAATAACAATTCTGACGATGTAATTTTTCATTCATTTGCCCGATAATTTGCCCGCTTGTCTTGTACGAGGGAGGAGATATTGCCTTAACAAGAGCATTTATTATACAAATGCATAGTTGTAATAAATGAATTGATTGCAATCGATATTGCGATTCTGGATTATATTATTTTTAGCCACAGCTCAGCGCTCGCGCGTTGCCGCACAATTTTCAGCTGCATCTTAGCGCATATAATGCGTGGTGATTTGTGCACTGCAACGACCACCTCCTCGGCTTTAATTTTATGTACTCGTATACGATTTCAAGTGAGAACGTGTTCACCTTATATGAATTAATGTGAATTAAGATGTCACCTTGCCAATAAATACGCGTATGCAACACCACAACAGCAATTAATCTGTAACCAGCTAAATTTAAATTAAATCCGGTAATTATTTTTTTTGAATGTAAATTAATCTTTTCGCATCCAATCTATTGTCCAGAACAACTAACTGGGTTTTTTAATTGCCAAAAAGGAATACATGTCTTTTGGTTGTTTAAACATCAATTTCACGACCAACTGTATAAATTAAACATAAATCTTTTCAGATAAGACGTCCGACAGAATAACTTTCTTTTTAAAGTAGGTTGATGTTCATTAATCTTTTCAGAAATGAATCTAAACAATTCTAATGAGATTTGTTTTTAATTAAGTGACCGCTGATTTAGATGTGTCATGTGATGATTTTGTGGGATGTTCCGTAAAGTATAAACAATGCGATTACAAAATACAGTATTATATAAAATAACAGATTTCTCATTTAATTTAACTACTACCTTGTTTTTAAGAATAATTTATGGTAAATCTCAAATAAATAAACTCACCTGTGAAATTGCGATGATTTTCAGCAGGAATAAGAGCTGTATAAATCGGCTGGCTTTTATTTTCCATGTGTAATCCATTTCGTTTTGTTTAAAATGTTGACTTTTGGAGTTGTAATTTTTCATTCACCCTTAACTATTTTTTTAGTCCACAATCACTTACATTTTAAAAATTGTTTGCAAACAATTTTAAAAATATAAAATATTCATTGATTTAAATATACATTAATGTTAACTCTGCACTCGTGAAATTGTGTCACTTCGATGTTGTGCCATTTAAATGGCATTTGAAGTATTACTGATAAAACATACCTGTTGACATACAGTATTTATAACTTATTCTTTTTGTCTGTCACACAAATGGATTGAATTAAAGTATTTGAATAACTAATTTGTGAGTAATTAGATCATTGTTATGTAATTAATGTTATAGTTTTTCAAAGAAATTCAATAAAATTCTGTAAATTCAGCATTCCTATTTCTTTTTATTGTAACATATCAATAACAATAACGTAATTGCTCACAACATGAAATTAAATTCCACGGATTGATAGTTGCACTTTAAACTGAAGGCTTTTATTAAAATGCATAAGTAATTGCATTTAACTTGTAATTAAATGCGACTCACATATGAGTATATAGCCTAGTGTATTGCTGTAACGAATTTAATCGTTTATTGGGAGAAAACTTTGTGCAACAGGTGATAATTGGCTTCAACACAAAAACCAGCAATGAATGAATAAACGTAAAGGAGCTGCTTTATTACATTTTCAAAAACGAGTCATTAGCAATAGATGAAAATAAGAAAAGCTTAAATATGATGATGACATCAAATATAGACGATCGTTAGTTTAATTGTCGATTTGCCCACACAATATCTGGAAATACTGAGAGATATTATTAAAAATTATATAAACCTACAGCATTTCCAATTTGGTGTCGTTTATGCAGAAATAACCCATGAACTCATGTTTTCGCATTATTTTCGCGATTTTATCAATTCTATTAGCAATTACTTAATCTCAATTTTAAACTTAATTAGACTTGTGCAAATCGATTCCACAAAATGATATAAAATATCATAATTGAAGAAATGCTAACACAATTAACAATTTTTAGAACAATTATTTGCGTAGTTGTGAGCTATATTTGTTTGTGAGTCATATAGCATTTGAAACACTTTTAATTGGAACATCTGTTTATGATTGGTAATTTTCAATTTACATAATTCAATATTTTACTAACAAATTTTTGAAATGATTGAGCATGAGATGATGAATGCCTCAACATTTTTTGGATTCGTATATCATCAAATTGTCTAAATCTAAATATAGTAGAGGCGTGTTCAGCCCGACATTTGGTACTTTCATTGTTCTAAATAACCTTCACCTTGTTTGTGCCTTCATTGCGTCAATTTGCATACATTAACATGCATTCTACAAACCTTTGCGAGCATGTCTATATTTAACATGACGTGCACGCATTTTAAGTAGCTGAACATAATTGCTTGAAGGCAGATTCCTTAAATGTAAAACCTGATTTTTTGCTGGAATGGTCTGATTTTGTTGTTCGGTTGGATTTACAAAACCATAAGTAGTGAGTTCTTTGCATATAAAATTGATCATATGAGTTTATTCATGAACCATTAACTAGATGTTATGTACAGTGCACAATAAAAAATTATTGGATACATTTAATTCAATGTAAGCATTCATAATTTGTGTGTGAAAAAATGTCTAAGCCTTTGACTATTTATAATAAAACTTGTCAATTTCTCGTTAGGACCTTTTGTTATATTATAAAGAATAAGTCAATAAATCTTTGACGTCATAATTCACCTTTCATCGCGGTGTATTTAATTTATCATTGATGTACGCAGATCCATATGGCACGATAGGCCTTTGAAAACCTTTACAGTACTTGATCGCGATGAAAACAAGATTTTTTTCTTGGGCCATTTATGGTTATAAGAGCTCGTGTAACCAGGTATTGACCATTACTTCTCTTTATAGTTCTTCATCTTCATCTTCATCTTCATACCCCACGTCTCGTATACGTTGTTTGACATCTACATGAATGCTTTTCATATGCGAGCATGTTGTTCGAGAGCATCCCATCCGTTTAGTCAATGAATGAAATGCAAGCCGATCCGGCATGAATGGGAGTCGTGCAACCAGTCAAGTTTTTACGCCGCAACTATCCGTGGTCCACCATTTGACCACATTTTCATTCGCAATATATATATGTGGCATGTGCGCCTTGTTTGCTTTTCAGTTCGTCTGGCTATGCTTAATGTTGTGGGCTGTGGGCATCGACCAGCTTTTATGTTGACTATTTTCATTCATATATGTTGTATACAATTCAGGTTCATGACGAATAAAGAGATGAAACCGCATGAATAAACTTAGGCAAAGTAGTTTAAATAAATGAAAATGTAAAGAAGTATTCAAGTAAAATGAATGAAGTAGCTCTATATGGTGTCTCTTTGTCTTGTGCCTTCTTGTACACTTGTACACTAAATTGGTAACAAGCCACACAACTCCAGTAGTAAGGTAAAAACGAAAAGCTTTCGACACCAACCGCTTTTTGAGCTGTTAACTACGAGTATATGTATATAACTTGAGTCAACATTTCATCAAAATGCAATTGGAAGAGAACACAAATAATCAAATTATTTCGACGCATCATCACCTATTAAACATGTATCTTTAGTTTTTACCGACACGTTTTTGTTTGTTGATTGAGTCACCAAAAATCTACAGTAATTCTTTCCTTGTAAACTCAATTCAAATATTTAAAAGAAATATGCAAGAACAATATTTACTTGCGGATAATATTTTCTGGCTTTGATGTCAAATGTTTATTTAAATCTCCTGGTAAGTAATGAAATGAAATCCTTTTGAGGTTTTTAGTTCTGACACAGTCTGCACAGTTCTACGAGAATATTTGTTAGGCGAACAATTATTCCGCGTGGGAAATGCAAAGTCGCAGATTTTTTGAAAGTGTCAGTTAAATTAATGCAATCAATAAATTTTAACAGTGAATTTTTGCTGTCATTGTCACCCACATAAATTCATATTCAGTAAATGACACCTGTATGCCATTGCATATTTATAAATTACAAATTTTAAATGATATTACCAGTGTATGTAGCCATGAACAAGTTTTATATCTTTGTTATGTCGCGTCGTCTTCAGCAAATAAAAACCGCATTGATAAGATAAAGGCGCCCACGCATTGTTAAGATTCTTTGCCGCAAGCTATAATTATTTGCTACTCGAGTGAGTATACATATATGTTCACTGCGATGCTTCCTGATCGAACAGCCCATCTATGATGGAGATGTAAATAAAAAATCGGATGGTTGTAGGATGAAGTGACAGTAAGGAGCCTAATGATGGGTGTTACGAGTATTTCAAAAGATGACATTGATGAAGATGCAGCTCAACTTATGTACATGGCTTGTGGAATCGTATAGTTAGTTATGGTCTTACATTACACCAGAGAAATGCAAGTAAACAATATTTTAAGCTGTTTAAAGACCGTGACTTTTTTAAGACTTTTTAATTAAAGAAGTTCAAATATTGCCCGAGAACCATAATGGTTGAGCGCATCTTGCAAATTTGCAAGCGGCCCATGTGAAAGTATAAATTTGTACAGAGCAGCAGTTCCTTGGCGATTAAAATCGTGATTGTGCATTCAAATTATGCGCATGCCCCTACAGCTTAACGATAAACGCACCGAATGCGATCACTGGGCGAAGATATAATGTCGAGAAATAGCCGCTAGTGCTGAATACTCGTGCCGGCAAAAACAATATGCATAACATTTCGCGCGAGATTTTCGCTTCTCAGCGTTCACTATGCCCCGAACAGAAGAAACAGAAAAGTGATTTCGAGAATATAAAATAAATAAGGATTAAGGAAATATAAATTGTTCGTGATCATCTGCGAGTGACCGAAATCATTTCATTTTTCTTCCCTATAAACGAATGTACGAGTACGTGTTATATTTTATGCATTAAACGCTTGTTATTCGGCATGCATTTTGCCGGACATGGTGCAGATTAGACACACAATTAAATGGCCGATTTGATTCCACGCTAATTTATTACACATCTCTCAAACTCCTGTTGTGTGTGCAGCACTGGACAAGCATATTAATATTAACAGAAGTCCGACGCCTCGCAATTATACTCGAGTTCAGAGTTAGCCCTCAATTTCCCCATATGTCTTGACTCCCATCTACTTGAAAATATCTGCTCGTGCCGCTGCCAGTTCCGTAAATTGCATTTATCTTGAGACGATCGTTTGATGTGCACATGCGGCTCATGCAATTTCATTTACTTCATGCCCATTGCCCATTTACTTGTGTATAACTGAACTGCATTAACATTTTTTCCCCACTGCACCCATTTCGCAGTGTAAATGTTACAGACGTATTTCCGTTTTACCATCAATCAGACAAACACTTTATGGTTAATTCTTGCACCAAAACAGGCATGTTTGAATGGAATGATGGTCATTTTTCGATTAATATTTTGCTCAAACCACCACATTTTTCATTTTAAAGGGTATTAAATGGATGAGTATTTTTAAACACTTTTTTTCAAGACGTATTTCACTTTAGTCAAAATTAAAGATATGGGGGAAAAAAAGTGTTCTTTACTTGTGGGTCATTAAACCAAGAAAATATGTTCGCATGCGATTTTTACAGTTCACTGGTTTATATTTGCCAAATTTTGGCATCAGTTTTCTTGTGGTTATTAAGGAACATCGTTTTATAGAAAAAAATTGAGAGGAATTAAAAAATATGTATTTTTTTAGGTCAGAACTCATTATTTTGTAGCAAGTTTTATTAAACATTTGAAGCGTAAGAGATTGTATTATTCACTTTGTCTTAAATATAGGACTATGAATGACTAAGGCGCAATTAAAAATAGTTCTAAATATACACAAGCCTCTAATTACGTTAGACCATTTGACAAATTGTTTGTTGAATACTTAAAATTCTCGAGTTCTTTCAAGCAATTTCGTCTTTCAAACAATCAAATGCTTTTTGATTCAAAGTTACTGTTTTAAAGAATGTTAAATGTTTCACTTTCCATTATCCACTCACGTTCTATTATTTTGTCGGCGCTCTACTGTTGACATAAGTAATTAAAAAATCGCACCTTTGTGATTCATATAATGTCTGTATATTGTGTTTTTTAATTGCCAAGCTAAATTTTTTATGTTTCTTTTAGTTATAATTAATTATGATCCATTATATAGTCGATAATGGAATTATCAATTATCAGTCTATTATCAACTCGAGACATAATTATTATCGTAGAAATTGATTTAAAATTGATCTGATAATAATATGCTTTGTCGATTTGTTTTTCAGTATATGTTCTATATTTATTCGAGTATATGCAATATAAGATTAACATTTTGATTTATTAAAGCATCAATTTAAATGGATTATCATAGTCATGCGACAGTTTATTTTTCCCAATCAGTTTCAATTTTGCAAACAAATTCAATAGATTCAATGTTTTTTCAATAAATACTTGAATGTTTTTGTAAAGGAATGCTTTTAAGAAATAAAAATTGAATATTCTCATAATTTTAACGATTTTCATCACACACTCATATTGCATTCACATCGAAGTGTCTAAGTTAATAATTGGTTCTTTTTCTATACTTTTCTTATTTCTCAAAGTAGATTTAAAGATGCCATTATTATTTATAGCCGACTGCATGTGTTTGGGTTATGCACCATATGTATGGTATATTCGTGCATAAATAGCGACATTGCATCAAAAGAAAGTCAGAAGCGTAATGTCCATGTGTAAATAATTATAAAACTTCAGAAAACAAAATGAATTTATAAAATTAAGATAATCCAAATGCTCAGAAGAATAATCGTAGGATGAAAGTTATTAAAATGTTATTTGCGCATGACAACATTCGTCTTAATATATACACGTTCACAATTAATGCATCAATTCAATTGGCAAACTGAACGTATGTACATGTACTCACATTAAATGCTGCTGATAAGACGGATGA
>JANSTS010011773.1:0-14715 GCA_026546915.1 Sylvicola fuscatus
TTGTGGACTCTAAAATTCTACGCCAGTGTCCAAAATGTTCCTAAATATAAAAACAGTCTTTCTGGGAAGCAGCTTCATGAAATGGCTGATAAATAACAAATACCAAGGAATACTGAACTCAATCTTATTTCGTCTAACACCGGCAATGATATCAGAGGCTGCTTGCTTAGCGCTAATTGTTCCCAGGAAGCTCGGAATCCGCAAGCGTATGTCACTAGCCAGGTCATCGCTGACAATAAACGGGTAGACATGGCACAAGGTTGCATTTACGTATCCATACATTTTCGAAATGCGAATGTCTTCAATGACCGACTCAAAAAGTCCTTGCACGGCGAATTGTGCGACACTCAGCGGTGTCTGCTTTTTGATACCATTCAGGCCAGCAACCGATGACAGTAGCACCAAGTGGCCATTCTTGCGCTTCTTCATTTTGGGCAGAATTTCTTCTAGAAGCTGAAAACCAAAAATATTCGTGAGTAATTTAAAATCCTGAAAGTATGACAATAATTACCCAGAAGTGGGAAACCACAGTGACGTCAAGTGTCGAGTGTATTGATGGGACATCCGTAAGCAAACTTCTTGGACTGGGAAGCCCGCAGCAATGAAACAACATTGTTATAGCGCCGACGTTCTCTTCAATTGAGTTGACCATTTTCTGCACCATGTCTCGACTGGTTATGTCACAGGTATATGCATAGGCATGTCCACCGCGCCTGACAATATCCTTCTTTGTCGCCTCGTTGCCGGATGTGTTTATGTCAACACAAACAACCTTGACATTTAACTCGGACAGCTGAAGGGCCAACTCTCGTCCGACGCCTCGACTGGCACCAATCACAACGGCCAGTTCGTCGGTCAACTCCTTCATTTTGGCAGGCATGAAGAACTGCATAACTGCCTCAAACAAAGAGAATGTGCAGGATATCAGGAGCTGGCCCAGATCCAGCATCATCACACAAAGCGAGTACACCCTGATGATCATTGTGAAGAAATGATGCGCTATTAGACTTGGCAGTCCTCTCGGCTCGGATTTGTTGACTCCTTTGTCGACCTCCTGCAAGTAAAATATTTTTTCGATTTATTTGTAGTCACTTAACATTTTCTTCAATATAACAACCATTGCTTTGGATTCCATTTAACTGAGTAGTAAATCGTGGACTTTTTATACGCGAAAATCTTCCAAAAACTTATGCGCTTATAGAAAAACTCAGCAGTGCGCATGCTACAGCGGCTCATGCACTGGACTAAAATGATAATGAATTTAGAATGCGAGTAAAGTGAAAAAACTGTGCATAAGTATGTGTTCGATGTTCATCGTTCATCGACTTGATAAGATAATCATATTTATTGTGGCTTTCTCTTTTCCCCCGTCTCATTTTGAGATTGTAACATATGTTCTAGTTATCTAGACATGTTATTAACTTGCCCTTTTGAGCTTCCGAATTAACGATTAACACATATTAAAAAATTTCACTTACTCGTCGATGTGTCGTAATTCGAAAGGTTTGGAGTTTGGAGTTCCGACTTCTATTCACGTACGCACTTTTATGGTCAAACGCGTCACTATTTCAATATCAATCTATTTTTATATTTCGAACGGCTTGAAATTTTCCGAATTGTCGCCACAAATGTATAAACTGGCATTCTTACTGTTAGCATGAATTGTTGCTAAATAGAAAGTTTGGCGATAATGTCCATAAATACGACTTTGCAGAATGATAAGATGAAGATGGTAAAGTCAAACGATGCAAGGGCACGACAAAAGTGAACAAAAACATATGTGCACGCACGTTTACGCTGCACATCACACGGGATTTCCCCCTCCTGCGTATTTTCTGTGCAGGGGTCACAGAAAGTTGGTGCATTCGTGCATTTCTCGATTATATCCTCGAATCGGGCAATACTTTCGACATTTATCTATTGTTTGAAAATTGACGGTTAACTAACTTTGAAAATTTTTCATAAACTTTTACATCAATTAGATTTTCCGTCTGTAATTTGCGATCTTTTTTTTTCTTCAAATTTTTACCCTTACATTCTTTATAAAAAAAATTTAGTTCGTAAGAATTTGGCATTCGTTACTTGAAATATTATTATTCCTTAAATAACCATCATACATAATAATAAAAAAATTATTTTCCTCCAAATGTTTTGAAATTTAAAATTGTTCGTAGATAGGTTTATGTTTTAATTTGAATTTGGTTTGTCTATTACGACCAATTTTTCATTATTTTTATGCAGTTTGCATTCGTTTTCTATATTAAGATTAGGTCAGTTGTCACTTTTTTATATATTTTGTTTTATCACCACTGTTTATAAAAGCAAACAATTAATCAAGACTTAATGTTTTGCTATAACTTGTATTCATGTTTTTATTTATTTTTATTTGGATGTTGACTTGACCCTGAGAGAAATATTTTCCTTGTATGAAAACTTATTCTCATTTCAGTGTCTTTCAAAAGCCGACAACAATGATTCTTCGTTCAATATTCAAGTTATTTAATGAAAGCAATAAGGTTAATGTTCTTACACTTTCTATACGATCTAACATACTCGCACTTATGTTATTTGCCTCGAAAGTACTTGTTTTCTGAACTGACTTGTACGAAGTTTCTCACATGATAAACACAAAAGGCATTTTAATTTGCATACTTTTTTTAAAGGTAAGGTATTTCAAGAAACCTTTTTGGTGCTAAGTGGGTAGCTGGTACTCGTCACAACACCTGACATATATGAATGCTTAATTTTGTTTTGCGAATACACCCATACCAAAAGAGGTTTGACAATCGTCAAATATTATATTATAAATTAAAATTCTGATCACTCGCTTAAATAAATTAGCATTTAATTATTTGTTCTTGATCATTATGGAATTTGCGGTACAAAGTTTTAAAGTATAAATTAATAGCTGGAAGTTACTTGTAGAGTAACAAATAATACCCACAACTCGGATCCAAACATTTATGTATGAAAAATTCAGATTTATAATTACAACATTACAAAAATGGAGAAAATCCTTTGTATAAAATTTAAATAATCAAGGTGAAACACTAGATTTTAGGCAAAAAGGCTCACCTGGAACATTCACCTGCACCGAATTGCAATAAAATCAACCAAAGCCCCATGGACGAGCCAACTTATAGAAAAAGGTGGGAAATATTTCTACAAGGCCAAATATGTGTTTTTAATTAAAGTTTACTATCTTATTTTTGTCACTTTGTACAACTGTAACTTTTTAAGTCTATATATGAGCAAGCTTACATGAAAAATGAGATAATAATTAGCAATACCCACAAAATTCTTCACATATTGTATATATATATTATGTATAAGTATTTAACACCTTTAACTCACTGCCATAATCAAATAAAATAACGGCACTAAGTATCAAAAACTTGCCATTTATTTACTAACACGCAAAAAGTAAAAGATGAAGAAAGCAAACGAACTTGACCTACACCCGCGTCTGATCATTAGTCATTACCTCACAATCTCGCTTCCAGGAACTGGTTTTTGTATAAGTATTCACTCCAACCGCACTTCGAGAACCGAGGAGGAGCATTCGAATTTAGGGCACATTTACATCGTTGATGGCTACAACCATAGGGAATTATACCGGCACAGTCTGCACGCAGATTATCAATGCAAATTACAGCTTTTTGCACAAAACGACGACAACGACAACTCTTGTAAACGTACTCCATCAATAAATGCGAGCAGCGAAGGAATGCTCGCTTATCCCAAGCCCAGTGCCAACACACACGCGTCAATCCAGCTAAATATTTCCCATGTTACGGTAAATTATTATAAGACATACTCGTCGACACAACGTTATTCAGCCATTCCTCCTTCGTGTATTCTTCAGCTTCAATCCATAAGGCGGCACAACCACCATAGCGAGCGTCAAGTCATTCAATCCAAAAATCGTTCGTTGGACGGAACGTGGAAGCGCACAAGTTGAAAGTGCTCACGTACCACAAGACTTCTTAGTCCGTAAAGAACCACCAGAGGAACCAGTACTGCAAACAGTAACAGTGAAGACAGCGCATTGAACGCATCGATTCAATAAGTGAAGTGAAGTGAACTTTCTGGAACACACCCAACTCTTAATTACTTTTTAATTATACACTGTTAATTTAATTTGCGGCAAAAGTTTTTTTCTTCTCGATTGACAATCGAACGACCGTTAATCTCTGTGGCCGGTTAGTTTTTCGGAAATTCTGATCAATTCCTTGTGGAATAATCCCAATAAGTCGTTTAAAAAAAATAACGGTAAGTGTTTTGCAGTGAATTTCGAAAGGTTCTTAAATAATTGATGTGGCGATATTAAACGAGATAATAATTTGCAATTAAAGAAACCCAAAACTGGTTCTAAAACAATGAACATTTAAAAGTGGGCCAACAAGAACAAATTTTATAATTAATGTGTATGGATGTCATAAGAAAAAGAAGGTTCATTTAACAGTGACATATAGCCTTATTCGCGTTTGAAGCGCGTTCACCTAGAAAAACCATAACAAAATTCTTATAAACGAAATGTTCCGTTACATTCATTTTAGTGATCTTCTTACACCTCGCTTGTTCGTTCGTCGCCGCTTCTCATTTAGAGTCTCAAACATATTTTTAATGCACACTCACACATTTAGGAGATATTATATGCATATGTAATCTTTACGGTAAATTAACCCGCCGCACCACAAAGAGCACAGCCATAAGATTTGTGGGATTTGTGTTTTGGCTGCGATCATCTTTCCAAAAAGCATCGAAAATCCATTTATGCCTTTCATAAAACACCTGAGCGTTTGTTCGCCTTCTCGTGCACAACAGAACATTCCAAGATGAAACATTAAAAAAGTTGGGATTTCACGGGCGCGCGCGCGCACACAACTCAAGGGCACGATCGCGTACGAACAGCGCACGAACCAGCCCCAGCGATTGGTCAAGCCATCGATTCCATCCCATGGGAATCGGTTCAATGACTTCTCCGCGCAAGAATGAATGTTTGTTTTAATATACACGTTCATATGGACGTGCATGTACATCGATTTGGATTGAATGACCCAGTCTCATTCTCCAGCTCTATCCCTTCCACTGCTGGAGCGTCCATAAACTTGAGATTACATTTACACCATGTTTCATGTTTATTTCCATGCAATCGCCAACCTTTCCTGTTCGCAAATATTTAATAATTGCCATTTTGTAATTTCATGCGGATCAAATTTCATACTGAATAAACGATCTAGAAACCGCACGCATTAAACTTGCGTAAATTGAGAATATGCCAGAGAATTTAATTGATTATCAACAAAAGAAGTGAAATTAGTCTAAAATCATCTGAGTGCTCAGATATGCTCGAAGAGAAATTAATCTTGATCGTTTTTCATCTTCAGTGCGTTCTGTGAATTGCGCGGATTGTGTTCAATCCACGCATTACGCACTCTTCCAGTTGGTACTGGCGGTTTTTTTGTGGAGCAGTTTGGAAGCTACTTACTGCATACCTGATCGTACACGTGCGTGTAAATATTTCATTTAAACAAAAACGTACCCATTTATGGGAATCTGTTTTTTTAATTCATTTACAAGTTTAGTACATTTTCTGAGAGAAAACTTTTGTGGCATAATTTTCAATCGCAAATTTACCTGAAGGACTCGATGCGATGTAAAATCATAATGCTCATAATCATAATGCACCAGTCTTAGATCTTATGTCGATTGAACGAAATATTTAATTTTAATTCAACGAATTATTTCATAAACATTTAGAAACATGTCAAAGTCGGCATCTCTTTCATGTATACAATTTATCAGCAGATTTACCAAGATTTCATTGTTTTTTGTTCAACAAATTTGAACATAAAGATTAATAAAAGCAAACTGACAATCGAAGAAAGTTAATTGTTTAGCCAAACAATTAGAAATTCAATTTTCTACTAAGTATACTCTTCTTTAAATTTTATGAATGTGTTTTATTATAATATGTTGTATAAAAATTTGGTTGGTTTTTAGTTTATTTGTGTTTTTATTCTTAAGTATATAACTAAGTGCAAGACATGGCCACAAAAGTAGGTTAAGACGAATCATAAATTTAATTATTAAGAACGGCTGACTTTCACCCGCTCACACTCGTAATTGTGTGTGCCCACGTTCTCAGTATGAATTCTTCAACAAAATAATTGTCGCAATTTGTTTCTAATTATCATTAACCTGATTCCCGATTTCCGACACAAAAGGTGTGAACTTGATGAAATTATCCCATGAGAAGCCGGAAACGCAATAATAAATCTAAAAGCCCAACATAATTGTACAATGAAAGTTAATTGTACGTTATTAGTTCAATGTCTGATTTAAGATGAAATTCTTTTTTGTTCAAAAATTATAATGAAAATTCACACAATGTAATTTCATTTAACAATAGCCTGGAACTGGAAATGTTCTTAATTATACTCAGAATGATTGTTTCTTATTTAATTTTATTTGAAGCATCAACAGAAAGTGTTTGCAGAAAAAAATAGAAGAAAAGAAATCGAATCCAGTTAAAATAACTATATAAATAATTAAAAAAACGGCCAAACGGTCTTTAGAGAACCAGCTTAAGATACGGATAGCAGTAGCACCTTACAAGAACGCTGGTCGTTAGCAACAATTATAGACTCATTATAATACCATCTACGAGAATGGCGATAAAACCACTCTTACATGCCAATGAGTACAGTTCTGGCTTTGCATACTCCTGATGTGTGAATGCGTGATCATTAGCGGTTAGCGCAAGCGACAATGGTCTGTGATTATGAATTAGGTAGCATAAGCTATTTGGTACCGTTAATGTTTCTATGTGAATATGAATTTAATTACTGAATTATGTTTGTCCACCTACTAAAATGTGAATGTTGTTATTTTAGGCCAACATGAGATGGGAATATATTGTGTTGACGGCCATTCTAGTGCCGTTAATTTCGGCGCGTCCAAACGCAAAACTATTGACAATGACCGGTAGTCATCCTGATCGAGTTCCAGCTGAATCGACCATCTCCGTCTCCACCACATTGAACACAAGCGGAAACGACCAGCCTACCAAAGTGGACACAGTGGTTGCTGCTGATGTCGCTGCCAACAACCAATCAACGGTACCATCGAACGGAAGGTATTTGCCTAAAGTTAATTCTTCTAATTCTTCTGCTTCTAACCAAAACACAAGTAACATCCAACAAACCCGCCAACTGCTCGACAGCGTTATACTCGACAACTTCCTGCAAACTAGCATTAACGCTTTAAAAACAAATGAATTAATCAATTTGAAGGGCTCCTCATCTCATCATCCACCCTATCCACCTTTACAGGCTCAGCCTTTTATTGAGCCAGCCACCGATCGATCTACCACTGCCAAATAC
This sequence comes from Sylvicola fuscatus, assembly GCA_026546915.1. Taxonomy (NCBI): domain Eukaryota; kingdom Metazoa; phylum Arthropoda; class Insecta; order Diptera; family Anisopodidae; genus Sylvicola; species Sylvicola fuscatus. The sequence goes on from JANSTS010011773.1 coordinate 7,389, forward strand.
TTTGGTGACGGCAACTCCCACTATAACCACTTATCATATAAACCAGACCCAGACTATGGGGGCAGCACAACTGAATCAGTTGTCAATAAACTAAGCGTCACTTATTCCAACTATCCAAACACATATCAGGGATCAAGGCCGACTCCTGACTACTCATCCAACTATGACCGATTCAAATACACGCTCGTTCCGACCATACGACCGACCACTTTTGTTACTGCCAGCAACAACGGCTATGACTACACTGCCATGGCCGTTTCAACACCCAAGCCGGTGACCATGCAGCCCGACGACACTGTCACCTATGTCAATGTACTCCCAAACTTTGTTGTGTTTGAGTCACCAAAAGTGCCAACCACAATCCCTGAATACTCTCATCAGCATCTGCAGCCTTCCTATCCGACAACTAACAATCCCGTTCTGCTATCTGGCTTCACGCAAAACATTGACGACCCTGATCCAGTTTACGGCAACAACAATCACTATGACAGCGACAAGAATACGCAATCGCCAAATTACAGTTACGAAGCGGACGGACTGAAGAACGGTTGCCCCACAATCAAACTGTTTGTGAATAACACGAACGTCGATCGCAACAACTTAATGTACAGCAAACAAGATTGCGGCGATGTACAGGTGACCGTCCATAACACGGCCGCAACAGGTGACGACGACGGCAAACTTGTAGTCTCAAATGATGAGTCGTTTCAGTCAGGAGATGGCGGCAAAAAGAAGGGTCAAACGGTCACAAAGACAAAGAAGCGCAAGAAGAAACCCACTAAAACCCACGCATCTACTAGGCCAATCAAAACGAGTCCGCCAATCATTCAAATAAATCCCTTAGATCTGATTCCATTAGTCGCAGCTGGTGGTGGTGGAGGTGGCCATAATAAGCGGCGTCCCGGTAACAAGAGACCCGCTCTCCATTTAGATACGCAAGCCCAAGCGCCCAGTAGTCAGATCTCGTTTCTGGTGCAACCACCTGTTGGAGGAGGTGGTCACAAAAAGCATAAAATTAAACGTCCCGTCAGCTCTTTGCAAACAGTTAGCACGAATCATAAGGATGAATCGTTGTTCGGTGATGTTTCTTCCACGGTGGGGTCTTGGTCCAAATATGTCCCACTTTTTGCAATAGTCAATCCCATCAGTGTCGGCCTATTCTCCTTGATTTTCTCGCCAATCTTGGTATTTTTAGTGGGTGGAATTGGATTGGCGGCCATGGCTTATCCTGTAATGGCTGTTTTTCGGCATTTTGCCAGCTCCAGCTCTCGTAAGTCTGTTGTTATTCACCATGGACGCAAACCACCGCGATATAGACCATATGGTCCATGGCGAAGAGATGGAAATGATCAGCTTGTAGATAGTAAGCGTCCCAAAACGGATGGAAATAGTGAAGATCAATTAGACGATCTGGTAGATTTAGTTAGCAGTTACTTGCATTCTTTTCAAAGCAAATTGGCCAGTCTTTAAGATTAAGACAAATTTACCTCTATATAAGATATTGTTGAAAAATTATTAGGAGCAATTATGTGAAGAGGCTAATTGTGTACGTTTGTCTATAAATGTCTGTACTAATTATCCAATTTTCATTTCAAACTGTAAAATACTCGTACTTTAAAAATCTTACTTTAATTATTCTTAAGTTATGTTACCATCTTGTTACTAATTTTACTGCAAATCTACAGAAGAATGTATTGTGATATTAATTAACTAATAAATAATGCTGATTAACCAACACAATCTTGCGCTTACTCTTCATTAATTAACTTCTTAATATTATCCTTGAGACCGAATTGAAACACACAAATTGACCTTGCTTTCAGAGATTTGGATACTAAAGAAGCAAAGCGACATGAGGTTCCTTTACTTACAAAAGTGCGATCGACTGTGAAAAACAACAAAAGTGACAAGAATGATGACCAATTTCACTCTGGTGTTGCAGTGCCGATGACATATGAGGACATGGAGCGCGAAATGGCTGTTGCTGACGCTAAGCACAAGGAATCGTCGACACCGAAAGATGGCATCTCAACGTGGATTCTTCTTAGTGGAAGTCAGCCAACAGTTCAGCCCGAAACAAATGACAACAACAGCGGTAAGATAAATCCTAACCAAAAAATGGATAAAATCGCCAAAGTTAAGGATGCAGCTCCGACAACGAAGCCTCCACGACAAAACGACAAGGCAAAGACGAAACCCATGAACGAGGAGACAACTGAGGCTGTCGCTTCATCAACAGCAAAGCCAGTAAGCCGTTTGAGGGTGCCGCCATCTCTACGAGCTGGAGTGTCTGACAACAAGAAACCGGTAGGTGTGAAGAAGCCACAAACAACAGTCGCACCGTTAAAGAAGAAAACGCCAACGACTCCAGCGACAACCACAACAACAGAACTAGAAATGGACACAGAAGTAACGACATTAGCACCAAAACCAGAGACAACCACTTTCCTTATAATGGAACCAAAAGATGCTGATTTTGATTTACCTCAGGATCGCTCGCCTGGAATAACAAACAAAAAGAAGCCAAAACGACCTGCCGCAAACGCAGCAAACAACAAGCCAAAGCGCAAGAAGAATGCCAATAAGAAGCCAGCCGATGATAAAGTTGACAACGCCGCTGCTCCACAAAAAAATAAAGTGGCATTAAAGAATCCTAACAAACAAGACAAGCCAATGACCACAAAAATATATAATTACCTGTCAAGGGAAGTTATGCCCACCGTAGGAGTTGGTTTGGTTGGTCTTGTGCTTACGGCTGGAATTGCAAGCTACTTCTTTGGCCCCCTCGGAGCCCTGCGTCGCTCTTACGATATTTCAGATCGTAAAGATGACATGTATTTCCACAATAGCGAGGAATATGCTGGAAACGATGCTGGTCAATCTGAGGAGGAAATATTTGGCAAAGTTATTGCCGGCATGCCGTCATCGTCATTGTATAAGAACAACATTAGACCAGCAGGTCCAGGCCCCAATCATCAGCACAGACCCAACCACTACCAACCCAATTACAAATCTGCATCCCCACATTACAATAACAACAGATATCGGCCACATAACCACGCTTCCTACTATTCTCCTGGATATAACCAGCAAGCAGTTCCGGCATACCGACACAACTCTCAGCCCCAGCAACCGAATTTCATGCATATGGCAATGAATGACATTCAATCAACTTTGGGAATTAACAATGCAGAGGCGACACCAACAAAGCCAACATCTGCCGAGGTTGTCGTAAGTGATACAATTCACACGTCAGCACATCTAGAGGATGGCAACAACAACAGTGAAGCTGCTGACCAAAAAAATGCTGACAATGTTTTGGAGAAAAGAACTCAATTTGTTGTAGGTAGCGTTTTACCGGAAGCAAACAGTGCTGAGGATGCTGCACCAGTAGCGGCCATTACCTCGGCTGTACCAGAACATGGCCCACGTCGCAGGAAACGAGCGATCACTAAGAAGGATCTACCTTCTGCGAAAAAGAATTGTGATGAAGAGCTTAAGGAGGTTACTTCTAAAATGAATCAATTAAAATTGCGTTTTAATAAAATGACTAAAACCACTAAAAGCAAAAGTTTTGAAACAGAACTGAAGCGATTGGAGTACGAGGTGCGTCATCTAAACCGCATCAATGAGGAGATTAAGGACGTGCAGCTTTATCAAGATCGATTAAGTGTCGATCTTCTGACCAGCGTCAGAAAAGGATTAAAGCGCCTGCATTTTGACATGGATTTCCTTAGCAACACTCTAAACGACCACCAAGTAACTTCAGAGAATGTTACCAACCTTGTACCAACTTTGAAGACATTATCTGTAGAAAAAAATACAGAAACTGGATCAAAAGTCGTTACAAGTGAAGAAAGCTCTACTCCCGTTGAGGACTTAACTACATCTAGTTCAATCGACAACAACATTTCAGAAGACGTGAAAAGTGAAACGACTGAAGAATCTGCGACTGATTCTTTTGATAAAATAGAAGAGCTTCAACATCCAAGACCTGGCGTTGGTGGCTTCCTTAAATTCTTAGAATTCAAAGCCCAATTCGCTTTAAATGTCTTACGCGAAATTCGACCAGCTTTGCAGAGGGCGGCTGAAGATGTTTTCCGGACAATGGGAACAGGCTCAACGGAACATCATGATTGAGTATGGAATTTTGGGAGACATTATTTGGTATAGGGCCACGGGGGATTACTCAAATAAGATATTGCACACATTTTTATCAGATCATTATTCTTGTCACTTTTACAAACTATGGACAACCAGTCTCCATTTTTACCGGGATGAGGATGATAATTTGATAAGTAAATTGTTGTAACACCAATTTGATAAAATTACATATTTATTTTTATATATTTAAATTGTAAATAGAATAATTTTTATATTTATTTGTATCTTAAGTAGAAATAAAAAAAAAAAAAAATAAATTACTTAACAGTTCTTTTATATTTATATGCAATAAGAAATCACACGTAACGTCTAGAGTCGTTGGGCGTTCTCTTCTTTCGTCCCAATACAATGGGCATGAGCATAGCCATGGTGGCTGGAACCATACCAGCACCAACAGCCGCAATCACTGCAGAACTGTCTTGCATCGGTGGTTTTGTGGCTAGAGGATACGCTTTGATAAACTTCCGTTTGACAGGACCATGGACTGTTTGATTGGCAATGTTATTATGATGATCCTCCTCCACTGTTACAGAGGAAGAGTCAACTTCGAGCAAGCCTCCATGTGATACAGTCACTGAGGGCCGCCTCTGTCCCTTATCTGCGGCTGGAAGTACGGTAAGTTTTACTGTTTTGTGGACGGTACTATTAGGCTGGTAGGAGATGGCACGTTGACCATTTTGACGGGGGTATTGGTAACCTTTGGTATGGGAGACAAGCACCCACTCACCGTTGCCATTCGCCGGATGAGTCGATGGGTGGAATTTGTATGGGCTGTCATCGTAGCGGTCAGTATTTTTGTTTCCGTTGTTGTAGGAATATTTTTGTGGGAAATTTGGTTTGTTGTTGTCTGTGATGATGTCTTGGTTCCAGTGTGGTCGCTGGTTGTACTGGTTAAATTGGGCATATGGACTGTCCTCGTTGTTGCCGTAGTTGTGATAAAAGTGATCCTTGTTGCCACCGGTGGTCACAGAAAATGTTTGGGTTGGTCGAAATGTTTGATAAGATGGACGAGAGTTTTCCTGTTGGTCGTAGCCTTGATTGCTCCACGGTGTAATAATGGAAGGCCTGTGCTGATTTTTGTTTGTATTGAAGTTGTAGCTGGTCGACGAGGTAGAGCCCGATGATGGCCATCCTGAGGGTCGCTGGGAGTCATATGCGTCATCGTCAATCTGCCCATAGAATGGAGGTCGAGTTTTTATCGGTTCAATGTATTTGTCGTCATTGTTTAGATCATTCCACGCGGATTGGAGTGGATTGGGACCATAGCTGCTGTGACTACTGCCACTGAAATATGATGGTCGTTGATTTTGATTATTGTAAATGGGATGGATACCACTATATGGGTCTGATGAATGTGGGTTGTTGCTGTTTGCGTTGGCGTGCCACTTGGATACCTTACTGGTAGACCACGGAACGGCATCCAATGTTACCCATCCGTCCTTTTGATCGTATGGAAGTCGATTGCGGTCGGCGTATGCATATGATGAAGGATTGTATTTTTGTTCTGCCTCACTCTGGTTGTCGTCGCTTGAGGCTGAAGCATGTTTTTCTGTGCTTTCTGTTTGTTTCACAATGTTGGCAATCTCTTCCTTAGTCGTCTCATCGGCGTTCTTTATTTTATCGGCATATTCTACTAGAAACTTTTTTAATAAATCTGGAGAGTAGACAATCTTTTTGGTACCGCCACTATCTCTTTTGAGGCCGTCTTGTGCGATTGGATCATTGTGGGTTTCTGGCGTCTGTGACGATTTCGATAGCAACGTCTTGTCGTAATACAGCTCACCGTTGCGTCGCGTTATTGTATTCTCAGGCACATTCTCATTGCGATCGCTGGTTTCCGTTTCATCACTCTTAGTTGCCTCAAATATGGTAATTGGCTCCGAGTTGGGCACATTCAGTTTATACGTTGTAAAATTTTTATGGAAAATGTGCTTGGGTGAATTAGTAAAGTGAATCGTCTCAGTTGCACCAAAAGTCAGCGAAATCGCTTCCAAGACAATTAGAACTAACATTTTCATTTTGCTGGCCGTAGCTTAATTGTTCACTTGCATCACAGTTAATCCACACACGCACGAATACCGATTGTTTCCACAGGTTACTAACTGCCGAAAGCACTACACTTAGAACGAAAGGAGATTCAAGATCAGTCCCAGGCAAATCCAATTCAACAACTGATCTTCACGGAACCAAATAACCTACTAATATAGATTCAACGATTTCTTCTCGCGGCTGCACTACGACGCGACGGGCGCACGCTGCCATTTGAAAGAAACTTGTACTTAATATATTCTCACTTTTCTCCACGGCCAAGACGCGCGAGCTTTACGCTACAGATCATTTTGCGTGTACTTATGCAGCCACCAAACCATACGAGTGAAGAAAATTATTATTGTTGTGTTTTTGTTGTGCAAGTCACAATATAATATCCACAGACTCTATGAAATCTGAATGACACAAAAAGTCGGTGTTTGATGGTCTACACGAGGAGTCAAGGAAAATAAGAGAGTCTTAGGTTGAGTCGGCACTGTGTAATTACGAGTACAATGTACATAGAAAAATGGATTGTTGGATGCAACCATTGAAAGTCTTTTTATCGCCTCCAGGTGTAGGCTTTGGTGCTAATTTGATCGAATGATTGGTGTGGTGCTCCATTACAATGAAATAAATGCTACATTGACTGTTGGGTAAATGTGCTTAATGGGCTAATGGGTTATCGCAGATTCGGAAGAAACTAGCATAAAAGGCAACTTTCTTTTGGACAATCTGACCCTTGTCATTGCGAATAACATAAACGTCTTTTGATAATAATTGTTGGTACAATTTTAGCTGAAATCAAATCTTTCACTTTTATTATGGTTGCTGGAGGGGTTGATTAATAATTTAATTTTTACTCTTAAGCAAAGAAATACAGGTCATATGGTCTTATGGTTAAAACACAAATTAGGCGACCAAACGGTTAAGTAGTAAAGCAATCCACTATCTTTGTATCCGTATACAGATATTTTAGCGGTAAAGATTTCTGCATTCCATCAGGCAAATACCAATCATCCGGAAATACATTATACCATGAACATTGTACACATTTACAAGAAACTAGCTTACTGTTAAAAGTTCTGGACCATCGGGAAAGTAATTTCGTGCTCGTTCTAACACAATCTTGGCA
>JANSTS010011773.1:14815-44109 GCA_026546915.1 Sylvicola fuscatus
AAGTTCTGGACCATCGGGAAAGTAATTTCGTGCTCGTTCTAACACAATCTTGGCATACTGCAATTTGTATTGTATTTCCATGGATTAATTGATGATTACTAGACTGGATCTACTTTGACATCAATATAATATGTTGTGGATAATCATTTACGGGTATTAAAACGCCATAGAGTTGTAATTTGAATTACTGAATGTCGTGCAGATCCTCCTTAATGATTTTAATTGTCTCTACAAATGATTAACAAATTAAGTTGGTCGAATACCATAGACAAATTAAACGCCAATTACCAATTCCGCAATCTAGTTTTAGAAGAAAAAAAATTACGCATTTAATGATTGATGTTATTAGAGAAAAGAAAGTAAGTTATAAAGCATCAAATGCAATTACGTTTGCGTGAAACAAACAATAAATATTACAAATGAAACAATATACTTAGGAAAAAATTATTTGGATTAATGGCTTACAGTTCCTCTATGAAAGTTCTGTTTTGTTTGAATATTATAAAAATTACACGAAACTACAGAGATGCATGCTTAACCATATTAAGATAAAGAAAATTTTGTTTGTCACCAAAACTGATAAAATTTGTCATATGCCGTGAAATGGTTTGATGCGCGGCAGGCAGACTGTTCCATTGTTGAAATGCAAACCGCATGAAAATTTTATGCTGAATGTATATTGTACAATGCACAATATCAAAGTGGTGAAAATCCATTGAAAATTACTCTCCAGTTCCTGATTTGCCTTCATTGACTGTGCAAATACAATGCAGCGCATATTAAGAACCTACTCAGATGTGACAGGGTGCTTGCACGTCGCTTGACTCAAGCATTTCACGAGAGATCTATAAAAGAATGATGCACACAAGTTTTCTCTTTCATAAATCTAAATAGCTGCCTCCAGAGTGTACTTGTTTCATAAATTTTCACATATATTATGTGCGACAGCGGCTTGGCCAATCTTCGCACGATATAGCCACATATTGATAATATATCATTCTGTTTATTATTCGCCGCGTCGATAAAACTGTCGATCGCCGCCAGTTTTCCTCGCAATAAATTGTCATTTTATTGAATTTGCACGCGAAGAACCGGAGTCTCACATGAGTTGAGAGATTTGGTTGTAAGATGAAGAAAAGAGTTAAAGCAACACCAGTGACCCCCTTTGTGCTATCTAGACAAAACCATCTGCAGTTTGTGCTCGTACTGGTGGTGTGCACGATCAGTGTGAAATGCATTCGAGTGCACGAGCATCATGGCGAGAATTCAACCACTGAGTTGGCAGTGACCTCAACCATTGAGCCTGAATATGACTCAACTACGTTTCCGTCAACTTCTTCGACAACATCCAGTACCATTGGAACCACAGACGAAACAATAAATGAATCTATCATCGAGTCATCCAGCGAATCAAAACACTCCTATGAGGTCAGTGAAGAGCACGAAGAAGATGGTCCACCTTTATTGATGGCAACAATGTCATCGGTTCAATCCAATAAAACTCAGCAAGAAACTTCAGTGAAACCACAATCATCGAAAACAGAATTCAGTCCCTCGCCGGAAATCACACATTTCAACAATGTGGACAATTTTTATCCAACAACTGGACGGTTACATCAATCCAAGGTTTCTTCGAATTCATCATCACCGAATCCCACTCTTCCATCAAATGCATCATCTCGGTATTTGCATCAACAACACATTAAAGCTTCCACACAACAGCAACCACCACTTTCACTCGATAGTAGACGGCCCGTACAATTTCATGGTTCCAATCAAATGAAACCAATCGTCAATTGGAACCATATTGAATCCACGAAAAAACACAAAACCAATCTATCTGTCGAACATCACGTTGCAAGTGAAAATCGGCGTCCGAACGCTTTAATCAGCAATTTTAAGGAGCCTGGAACTGTAAGATTTCCGGAAGAGCAGCAACACGCTTTTGATACCAACGTTCCCGTGCATACAAGTTTTTCTTACAACAATAAGTTTCCTGTAAACGAAGCCGGAGCCCTGAGACAACATCATCCGAATGTTTTATCTTTTACAAGTGGTCCAATAAAAGAAGGCCAATTGGGATCCTATAATCACCACCAAATCCATGGTGATGTACTTGAAGTGCCAACTACTGAATTGACTGATGAACGGGCCAAAATTTTGAACGACAATAAACAAGTACTGAAGGAATCAGTGAAACATTTTGCACTCACATCAAGCGATCATCCATACGAGTTCGAACACAATGAAGCGTATCAATTCAATACACAAGAAAGTCTGGAATTCTCAAAAGAACATGAAGTCATTCCGAACTTGAGCACCGCGAATCCGCTCCATCAACCTTATATTCCTGAAGATTGGCACTCGCACTATCCTCATGGTCACGCACCTTCAATTGGAGAGCTTCCGCATAAATATTTGCATTCATACCCAGGATATAAACCAGATCAGTAAATTCCAAATGTATTAAGCTAATGAAATTTTACAACATTTTCCCTTTTTTCTACTCCATACAGAAAGGCTACTTGGAAAAAAATGATTCACATTCTATCTGCAATTATTCCCATTGGATTAGCCATTTCGGCGCTGAATCCTCGGGTCATTTACGTCAGCCCTAATTCAACGTAACTATTTGGAAGCACTTATGTTATTTAATGATAGCCATTTCGGCTGATTATTCTTCTTTTTGCAGAACTCAATTCACACCACCACCGATGCCCATTAACTTGGCGTCTTCGACCAATTCACAACTTCAATCTGGAGCCAGTTATAAGCACGAAGAGTTTTCGCTGGGAGCTCCAGATGCGTTTAAAGTCATTCACTTTGGTGAGAACGATCGCATTTGTGTCACAAAGCGATATTGTGACCTGCTGAGGGCCGGCAATGACCTGGAGTCGAGCTTTCTGAAAGACAATCTTAGGAGAGCGGCAATGGCTGAGTTTGCGAAAGACTACAAGAAACTGGACGGGTTAAATGAACTTCTAAAAGCGTTAGAAAGTGAACAGCATTGCTTTAAACTTGTATGTGGAGATTAATAGCATAAATTGTATGCTTATATGAGTACATTCATTCATACCTACAATATTTTAGTGCCTAAATATATGCTATAGACATAAAAAGAGTCGTACTATGTATAAGATACTAAAGATGGTAATTTTTTCCTCTATAAATTATAAACTAATGAAATGAATTTTTTTAAGGTACACATTAATATACTGAAAATTGTATTACGAGTTTTCTCAGAGGTTGAAAATTTAATATAAAATCTTTAAAGATCGAAAGTTCACTTAGTCTAAGAATAAATTTCTCTTGTTTTCTGATAATCAATTTCGAAAAGTTATAGTCGTGTCTCTATTGTAAACAATATGGTGTTTGGTCTGTTTATGGAAAATTGTTAATTTAAAGCAAATTTGAATTTAAATTAATACAATTAGTTTTAGTTAACACTCCATACTTTCTTTCCATGCTCATCTACGTGAAAAGCGAATCCGTATTGTTTAAAATTTTAACTGCAAAATCGAAAGTTTTTATACACAGATAGAACATTGATTAAAGTGTCAATGAAAATTGTTTTAGATCAATAACAACAGTTTTAAGTACGAAGACACTTTCCATCTTTGGTTTCTTTACATATCACAACTTTAATGGAATAATAAAAAAATAACTAGTAATTAAACAAATTAATAAGTTTATGAATGAATGTACATAACTCACAAAGCACCCTCAGTCATAAATTATCAATTCATGGTGACTTCACAAGTGCAATCGCAGCATTTGACACTTGTTTTATGTTGCGGGCGTCACAAGTACAAACCTGCCTCGTATGTTGATCATTGATGATCCATGATCATTGAATTATCGCTGTTTGGTTTGAGAGCTGCGAAAAGTCAATGAAAAGCGAAATTGTACAAATATTTGCTGTATAAGTAAGACGAGACACTCCCAGCAATTAATTCCAAAAAAATGTACAGGGTATTTACAAAAAAAACTATTTTACGTAAACATTTATTAAAATATTAAAAATCCAGAAGAAGTAATACAAAATATTTTAATTTGAATTTTTCTCTGGATAAAAATGTGTTAGGATCGTCATTATGAACTTGCAAAACACCCTGTAAATAAGCACAATATGAAAAGCTCCATTGAGAGAAAATGTGTTTAACCAGCACGTCTCAACACATGCAAAAAAGCACTGGATCCAGCTGACCATCCGACTGGCTAGTCAGTCTGTCTGTGGCCAAAGACCATAAGTTTTCTTTTTCTCTTGTTCGCGCAGCTTTTGAATTTTTGATGATCAACGCAAGACAGGGACGGTGCAAACTGAAAAATGGAAGAGGTGAGAATTTCATGAATAAACCAAACGAGACGGGGAGGAAAAAAGAAAATTTTAATGGTGCTCATGCCTTTTTATTTACATTTTTCCTTCCATGCGACTAACCACATACGACGCGACGATAGCTGCTCCAGCAAAGACGACGCGCAGTCAGTTCGCTGCGTGACTTTGGAGAAAGAGCATTATTAGACTCATTAGTTTTTTTTATTTTAATTTATATAATTGTTTTTTTTTGTTCGTAGTGCAACATTTTATCTGAAAAAATTAAAGAACTTTTGATAGTTTGGGAATAGTTTAATAAATCGAGAATTAAAACCCAAATTATCTTGAACTAAAATAAAAATAGTTTCGTTGTGCAAGTAAATAATGCAGACAAAGTGCATCTTGAAACAACATTAGTGATTCTTTTGATAGAATTTAAAATTAATCAATTGTTATTTAAAATGGTGAGTAATTCATTTTTCGTGACTTAAGAACGGATTAGATAGGTTTACATTTTTTTATTAGTTTATTTCAAATTGGTTTACGAAAATAAGGATTTAAATGTTAATTTAAATTTAAATTAATGTTTTTGTTTATTTATTTTTGAGGTGTTTATTTGTACTTTTTGGACAAAATTTTTACTAGAATCTTAATAGTCTTTCTCTTCACTTTCATATTCATGATCGATCAATTATCATTCGAAATTCTGTGAAAATAAGATCAAAGAAACGCTCAAATTAACTCGTTTAATGGTCTGTTTGTATCCGCGATTTTGCACCGTAACTAACCTCATGGCAAACAACGAGCGATCGTTGCAAATTTTTAAGAAAATAACTATATAGAAAGAAAATGAGCAATGATAATCGAGAAAGAGTAAGGTGAAAGTGGGATTTATATTGCAGCACATACGAAATGATTATATTGACTGAACAAGACTCACATGTGATTTTTCCTTTGCATTAATTCTTTTTCGCTGTGCGAGTACACCAGCAATTTCATAAAACTTTCTAAGTAATTAATCTTCAAAACACATCGAGATAAATAAAGTGCTCTAGACTAACCGTAATGTTTTTTTTTTCTGTGCGATTCTATCCACATGCAGGCACTGAACTACACAACTTCGATTATCCAGATTGTAGTTTCCACATGGATTCTAGTCATGTTGATCACAGCGTCAACCACCGCCACTGATGATGGTGATCATGCACGGACGATTAACATGAAGCCAACGTACACACGAACATTTCTGAAAGTTGGCCGCAGTCTGGATCCCAACGACATGCAAGAGATGACGGTGCGCTCCAACAACGGTGGCCTGGCAACCATTTTAGTGAAAAAACGTGACAGTAAATCGCACAGTTTTGCCGATCCACAACGCGATTCAGTTGTATTCAGCAAATACTCTTCGTCATTGTCAAACGGTCAGGAGGAGGAGGACGCCAATCGAGTGCGATCGTTCTTGCAGCATACCAAAGACGCCGGCATCAAGGTGCGCGAGTATCCCCAACAGGCACCCGCCGTATCGTCTAGCCGGACTAACGTCCGAGTACCGGATCCAGTGCAAATTTCTTCCTCATCGGTGTACGTCAAAGACCAGAATGCTAAAGAGAAACGTCCAAGATCACTTATGGAGATCGACACAGACGGCATTCCGGTAATCAGTGGAATTCGCGTACCCGACGACGAGATTGATAAAGTAAAAGTGTGGCGGAATGCGCGAGTTATTAACGGTGAACTAGTACCGTATGAGGATGGTTACGTGCCACCGAAGGTCGAGTCATACGACAATGGCCAGTTGGTGTTTGGAAAAGGTGAATTCGCTAAATCATCAAGTGGATTCGGTCCGTTCACAAAGGACGATAATCTGCCGGAGAAAGAGGAAAATGTCAACAAGAAAAGCATCGGTCCATTTACAGTTGATGACAACAAGTGGTCAAGTGATCAAACGAGCAGCATAGAGTTAAGGAAGTTGGCAGCTGGCCACGGTGGTATTGGACCATTCACAGTGACAGACAATTCAAAAGTGGTCAACTCCAAACTGATTGAGTACATCAAAAAAATTAACGATGAAGAAAAACGTCGTGACTATTTTGCGCGGTCGTCCCGCTATTACGGCAACGATCAGCCACAAATTCAGCGTCGAATGTTACAGTACAGTACTGGTAACCACCACTATCCCGATTCTGATCTTTATACACCAGTCAACAGTGTCAAAAAACCAGCGATCGAGGGAGTACGTGCTCCCGTTTTGGAGTACGCACATCCCGAGTTAGGCGTTCAAACCGCCACCCGCGTCGAAAAGAAAGCGCCCAAAGTTCAGTATTACACTAACCAACTGCCAAGTGCCAACAACAACAATTACAATCGCAACAGTGACCATGAAAGTATTATGAACGGCGGGGAGTACTTACCAGCTCACCACCACCACCAGCAACAGCAGCGGTATCCTGTGCAGAGCACTTTGGCTACATATCCTTACAACTACGGCTATCTGCGACGAGTCGACCAACCATTTTACGTGAAAATTGCCGAGCAAATGAAAAACAGTTTGGCCACCGTCCAGGAGATGACACGACCTGTTATCAGTCCAATCGTTGAGGCGGGTCAAAAGATCTCCAAGCATTTCGGTTTGACTCCAGCTCAGGACAAAATTGATGTGGTGTCGGGTGGTGTGGCGGCTGGTTCAACGATTCTGCCGGCCCTCGGTCTGGTGGCCGGCGGTGCTGCCCTGGGCATCGGCGCAATGGCGGTGGGCCGGTTTTTTGATGAGAATATGCTTAGCAGGTCGGGCAGTGTCAACGACCTGGACTTGGAACATAAGCGCACCGTCAATGCCATCAATCAGCAGGAGGAGCGAAACAACAAGGTGTATGTGATCTTTGACGAGGCAGAAGAAAGTGAGAATGGGAAGCGCAGCAAGCGTTTTGTGCCACAAACAGTAGATATCTTTACGCGCGACTACTCTGGAAATGTGCCAACAATGAGTGAAACTGAAAGTGATAGTCGCAATTTCAATGTGTATGATTTGGTAATTGCGGCGGATGGGAGTGACGACGATGGCACGCTTGCGCAGATTCGAAAGCGATCGTTGGCCGATGCTGAAGACGACGAGCGCATGTACCAAGACGTGCAGTCAGACCACATCGCCACCACGTACACGTTGGACAAAGAATTCGAGAACGAGGTCAAGAACACCAACTGGTTGAACCCAGAATGTGCTAAGAAGGTGTTTTGTCGGGTAATGGTGAAGCAGGGACGCGAAGACTACGATCTGATTGACAAGCGCATGAAAATGTTCATACGAAAGTAAGTATAGCCGCGAAGCTTCCAAGCATGCACACGCAGCTTTAAGTCGGTTTCACTTTACGGCCATAATACTTAATACAAAAACAAACAACTTTCTCCGCTGATCTTGAAGAGGCATTCAGTGGAAATGTTTTCCCGAGCACTGGCGCACATTAGACTTAAGAGATGCTCGTTCCCAGCTCTCATGGATGTTTGCCTTCACACGCAAATGATTAACTTTTTTACATTATTTTGAACCTGTCTGCCCGAAGCCAGTTTCTCTCTAACCCATGGTAGTTGTCTTTGGGCGCGCGGCGATTATGAAGTATTTCTGTACTGATTGTTGACCTTCCCAGAGTGCACATTGCCGATCAATTGGAATTTGGTTAGTCAACCGCGCTGCACCGGCGCGGCCATCATTTTACTTTCATTACATTCTTTCGCAGTGCGCGGCGCGCGCATTCATTCACGCGCTCAACACTTTCTCTTATGAGCGGCCGTATTGTCAACGCACTCCGTTCCTACACTACATATAACATATAACATATTTGCATAATTCAGTCATTTATTAGCGCATTATTTGCGCAACTCGACCGCTACCAAATACTTAACACAATGCATGTCGTTTGTACTTTCAGCTTCGATCCGGAAGTCCGAGACAGTGTCGTGCCGCATCTAATCGGAGTGAGTGCAGCCATCCAGCGCCACGATTGCTCTGTTTTCCAGTGCAGTGGCAACTAATTAGTCTAGACCTACCTGTTAATTTATTGTATTGTATTGTATTATATATAGGGAATCGATCTAAGTGCAAATATTTATTGATTTGTTATGTGAATTATGTGAATGACTACTAAATGTTAGGCAATATTTAAATAATGCGATGTTTTGTAATACATGGATCACACTAAATATTCATAAGATGAGAAAAGATAAAAATGTTTTTTTATTTTCTATTGGTTGGGCATAAATATCATAACTTATGCGTACTTCCCAGCAACTTTCATTCGCAATATTTGTTTTTACAATATTTTCAAAGCCAACGTCTATTCAAAAGTAGGTATATGGGAGCTAAGATCACGACTTGAACAATGTTACGCATTTACATACACATATTTTAATATTTATTATGCTTTGACGCTTTGCGATTAAAGCTGATTAGTTCAACAACTGGCTGGTGGTGTACGCTATTGCTTAAAAGGTTAGTAAAAATATAAAGCACATTTGTATTACAATATGTCATTGGTTTTGTTTGTCTGAGGGCTTTTTGAAGTGGAGACCTTCACTTATATGCTGATAAAATAAATTTTCAAACAGTTGCATGATTAATTATTCATGAGAGCCACGAGAACTGCGAGCATACTGGGAAATAATCACAACTCACTGCCGCCAAACAAGTATTTTTTTATTAAAAATGATGATTTAATATTTCAACTAAAAATGACAAAATATATTTAGGAAAAAACAATCGAAAACTTTTTTATTTCAACCAGAAGTTCGTCGCATCACAAAACAACATATTGAATATCATTGGCACATGCATGATCCTTATAGAAATATTTTATTCTGTTAAGCTTTATTTTTGGAAAGAATTTAGGAAGGCAACTATGAAAACACACCTCACAAATATTGCGTATCAATAAATGTGAATATAAAACAACAAATGTTTGCGGTGGAAAAAGTTGTCAAGTTAATATCAATACTTTTATAACAATTTTTACATTATAAGATTATCGACACCATATTTTCGACGATATTATGCGTTTCACCAGGAATTTGTTGAGCATCTTGAAATATCAACAACAACTGCACAAACATTTTTTTATCTAAAACAGTCATTTATCTTTGAAATGTGTTTTGACTTTTATAAACATTTCATAACAACGTAAAATTATATCTTAAAATGCCGGAACAAATTTTGACAACGTCTAATTTTCAACAAAAAAAAAGTAGAAAAAGGCTTTACTCTCCAAAAGATAGTCGATTAAAAAAAAAATTATTGATTATTATTATTTAAAGTCTGATGAACAAAATGCAAAAACATGTCGTTAGCAAGGGAATTTAAAAAATACATTTTGAAGGAAAAATCTTTAACGAAGTTGTTGGTTCCATTAAACATTATTTGATCTTGAAATTTTAGGTTAATAACCTTGTAACTTTAAAAAAAAAAATTTTGCATGAGTCAAAAAAAAATTGTATAAATTATTGTATCCTAAAGTTAAAGGGTTTTGAGATTTATTCATGGAAAAAATACGCGTTATTGATAAGCGTACAAACGATTTTTTTATAAAAAAACCCGAAAAAGTATAATATTTTAAACTATTTAATTGGATTACTGCACCTGGTTTGTGTATGAAATATTACACCGGCCCTCCATACCGCTATTTTATTAGTCAAAGTGTATTAAAACGAGTTTCATTTTATTGTCATTAAAAGTCGGGTGTTCAGATTCCTCCAGACCTCTCTCGTCTTATAGTCTTTTTTACCAAAAGCAGTTGATACGCATATTCACTAATAATTTATTGTCAATTTTTTAGTACGAATAAAAAAAAGAGTTGTCCTTGAAAAATCAAAAAGTTGAAAGAAGCCGGGAAGATATGCCGTGTGATGCGTAATTGAGAGTTTTTTTTTAACATATGTAAATCTTACAAATTGTTTGAACGGGTTTTAACAAACATATACATTTACTTGACAAAAAGAGCGACTTTTACCAACATAAACATTAATTATATTTAATAAATCAAAATATTTGTTTTTGTTAAAAACATTTGTTCTCCAGGTAAAAGTAAATACTGTACCTTCAAGAAATAATTTGACAAAAACCTTCAAATTCTCGTACCAAGGATTACCATTTATTTAATGTGTTTAGTGAATATAAAATCGTACTATAAATCTTTTGTTAATTAGTATGCAAACAAATGATAAAAGATATCTTGTTCTTAGTGTTGGATTATTTTGTTTCTTTGTGGTAATTTGTAAACTATGGTCTGTAGTGCTTGATCAATGTTTGCTCACATGAGAAGTTTAACGAAATTCCATCAGCCTAAGGTTTTAACTAATTAGTTATCGGCTAACATTATTTATTTATGCAAAAACGTGTAAAACTTCCATGTGAAGAAGTAACAGAATTAAGATCTCATACATGACTTCTTCAAACACTTCCCATAACGTGCAAACAACCGATTGAAAAATATACGGATTGGAGTTAATGCTTTAGAAATGACGTGACTATTTACTTATTAGTAATTATTATTATTAGTAATTATAATTATTATAACATATTAACAATTAAATTGTAAATACGTTGCACAATGCATTTTTGAACACAATAGAATCCGTTTATAAAAACTAATTAGTCATGCTCATTTTTCAGTTTCTAAATTTAAGGTGACAATATATTGTTTTAGTAAAATACTCAACGTTTATAAAATGATGTGTGTATACTCGTTTAGTATGTGTATCGTACGATTATATGTCGAATTCCTCGAATCCCGAAGAGTATAGGGGGTTGCCACTGGCAGCTGTGCTACTTGGCGCAGACTCACCAAAACTAAAAAGAAGAACCTGGATATTTGACATTTCATGCTTCTAACCATTGCTCAAAATGTCAATAAATTCACAGATAAATGTCCTCTGTCCTTTATAAACTAATAAAGTAATAACTTTCCTTTTTCAAAATGAACCTTTTAATAAAATGTGTGTTGTCCATTTACTTGTTCCTATTGACTCATACAATTAGTGCCAAACGTGGACCTCATCATCCGATGGGACAAAAGACTAGGCCCAAAGACAGCCACTTTGAAGCCGAAAGAGAGTGGGTTGACTTCATATTCTTCTTATAATTATTAATAATGTTTTCACCTTACGTTAGACACATCTTGGAGGATCTAAACAGTTGGCCATTGGACACCAAGAACATTGAAAATATGACAGAGGACGAAAAGAATTTCTACTACTTTAAAATTCATGACACCGACCACAATGACGTACTGGATGGCTTGGAAATGCTCCAGGCGGCCACCCATCATAAACACAGCACCATCCACGGCATCAAAGGATCTAATGAGCATGACAAAGAGCTAATGGACATAAAAGATGAACTTAGTCATATAACAGACATAATTGATGATTTTATTAAATACGCTGATCTTAACAATGATGGGTATCTGAACTATCCCGAATACACTAATGCAATCAGTTCGCCGGAAGAGTCGGATGATTACAATGATAATAATTTACACAATAAACCAGAAGTTTAAAGATGAAGATGAGATGATAGCATAGAACACAAATCTGGTGTTTCGATTAACACTTTTTTTTTTAATTTTAAATACGGACTAAATGTCGCAATGATAAATCATTTTGCAGTAGGCACGCTTCTTTCCATCTGAAACCGCTTTGTCCATGTTAGCAAGGATTTCCTCGTACCTGGCGACATCTCGCGTGAAGTCCCTTTTTAGTTAACATTAATAAACACAAATTTTGTTACAACATTAAACCACAAATTATTTCGAAAAATCTTACGGGTCGAACATAATAGCTCCCTTGACGATTGCTGATGCAGCTTTAATGTATTCAGCAGCGATTTCCGGAGACTCACAGGCAGCCTTGTAGAGACAACCATCTTTTCCAGAGCCTTGTGCAGCTAGGAATCCAATCATAAGAGGAGCCTCTCCCACGTGCAAAAAGGAAGCTGAAATGATTTGTAATATTTAATAAAATTTTGTTGCACATTTTCAATTTTAAATTTATTTTATTTACGTTCATAATTGCGGCTTCTGCCGTAATGACTCCAGTGACCAGCACCAATAATTCCAGCAGCAAAAATTAACGCTTTCAATAAAATCAAAACAAGCAAATTTGTAAGATTTAAACTGAGAATCTGTAAGACGAAATAAAACAATGTTAGAAATGTTTTACATATTAAACTAAATGGCCGACCCACCTGACTACTTCCAGTTGATCTGCTTATTAATTCCTTTGCGAAATGCACCACCATTTGCCCTGCAGGCCCGGAAATGGCATCCTGTGCCGTATCCATCCAGCTACGAGAACTCAAGGGTTGTTCACTTAATGCTGTATTATATTCCACAATATCATTACTTATGCTAGCACAAAAATGTCCTGATATAAAAGCCACTAATAGACAAATCAACACAGAAAGTCCTTTTTCCATTTTGAAATAATTATAAAAATATGTATTTTTGGAACTTGATATTTGATATGTTTCACTTCAAAGTCTGACAACCAACTGACAGAGTTACGTTCTTGGATTCACGTTTTCTATGCATGCAACCCCTCACTGTTGCACATCACCGACGATAATATGTATCCAACTTATATGCTTACTCATATTGTAAATGACAAAAAAATAAAACAATGCTGGTTTATTTGTACCTGCCAGTAATTTTGAGGAAAGTAAAAGCGTACTGAGACAATAGAATTATCGCATCAGAGGCAACGACAACTTCACCATAGAGATGCGTTGAAACGCAAAGACCGAAGAATGTTGAAGAAGCAGCAATGCGATGCGAAGATGCGTGTAAAACCATTCGCATTTTGCGGCAATAGATGGAATCTCCAATCTCCATAAACCCATAAATTTTATCATTTGTTGAGTGAAATTCTCTTTATATATGTATAGTTAAATAGTTTCCCTCAAATTGCTCAAAGATCATTTCGGCAGGTACAAATTTACCTGATTAGTGCAAATTTTGTGCATTGGTGCGAATATCAATTGCAAGAAAACTTATATGCCAATTTAACACATGAAATTGTGCATGAAAATGATGAGCGATGTTGCTAGCATCTGCGATTTTCGCTTCGTTTTAAAACGATTTTTTTTCAAAAATTGAAAGCAATTTAAATATCATATACGAATAAACGTTAATGATGTCAAATATTTACTATTATGGTAAATCATAAATAGATATGTTTAGTTTCGTTTTCTTAGTGTTTCGCAAATATTAGAATACCAGTACATCTGCGACTTGCCACTAGATGGCAGCAAGAATAAAAGTAAAGAATCCTTTAGAAGGACCAAATATAAAAACTTGTAATTAACATTTGTTTTAAAATTTGACTTTCAAAACAGAAAATTATCTTGACTTAATAATAAGTTTAACTCTTGAGAATAATACACACCAATAAATTAGAGATTAAGGACAACAAAATATCCTTTCAAAAAAGGTTTTGATTGCATTTTGAAGGCGTGTCCTAATCGCTGAGTAAAAGAGACAAACTAACAAACATAAAACATTCCTACCCAACCCCTTAAACAAATAAAAGACTTGAGACACAACCCACTATGAGGAGCAAAAGTGTAGCACAGCAGCACCCAGTTGACATCAGAATGGATTTATTGATCACAAATGAAATGACTTTGCATTTGTCGTAAACTTATTCTCGAACCATGGATTAAAACTTAATGGAGGGATTTGAGCATACCAAAAATGTAGTCGGACATTCTTGTGATTTTGTTGAATGTGCAACGTAACAACAATCTACACTTTTTTTTTGATTTTTTACAATATTATATTATGTATGTAATTAAGATATAATGGCAAATTCTCGTTAACATTTTGTAAAACACCTGGTGCTAAAGCTCTCCTAATAAGTAAGACTATTAAACATAATTGCACTTTCACAAGCCTAATTATCTCAGTCATAATCTCGCATCTAAACTGCATAAAGTGCGCCCTGAGTGCGTACACCTTGTCTTTTATTGATGGATTAGAAGTGCTTTCAATTTGGACGTATAGTAAGAGCATTTACACCGGCAATTTGTCACAAATGCGTCACACTGGGACGTTGAATGCACATGGATTTATTTATTAAAATCAGCATCCCCACAGCCTTCCCCGTCCCACAGCAGAATTTGCAGACCAGCTCTCAGTGGAGCACTTAACATATGATTTTTGTGCATTACCCGCAAATGATGTGTGTAAGAGGCAAACGAAGGGACACTGCTGCGACTGCACATGCACCACGTAATTTCAATATTCTGTATATGCTCCACATAACCCATCATTACATATGCGGGCATTAGACACACAGTTCCAAAGTTAATGACTTCAAAGGGACTTTAGTCCGTACTTTATAAGTGCACAAAGTCCGCGTATATTACAAGAGACTGATCAGCGTTCATTTGCTGTTTATTAAATATTTACAACACAATTGCAAAAGTTTCAATTTCACTCATACCAGAAAGCCATTCCGGTAGTTAAATAATTAAAAAAGTTAAGCTAAAAAGCCGACGCTTTCACGTTTATTTTGAGAAAGAGAGAAAATGCTGTAGCAAAATTGACACCATTTACAATGAAATAATTTTGGATTCTAAATCATTCCATGAAAAGATTGTGAAGACGATAAATTTAAAATATAAAATCGCGTTATTACGTTGAAAGAAGTTAGAAAAAAAGGCTTTAAAATGTTGCACTATCTTTGTTTATTTTTACAGTTTTTAATAAATTCAATACATTTTTATATTTCTATCATCTTACATATTTTTATATTATATTCTCAATACTTTCTTAATTTCAAAAGTGTGTACTGTACGCCTCATAATAATACACAAAAAAGGTATTATTATTATTATCAATTACTTTATAACAAAAATTTGGATATATTCATTTTTAAATTGGAACGTTATTTTACAAATAAATATAAATTGCTCATTAAAAAAGACAATAACATAAAATATGTATTTTATAATTATTTTAAATAACTGTATGGCGGGAATAAAATTGTATCCTTACAAAATATTGGAGTTATTTTAATATAATTTTTATATTTTTTAATAATAGATTTCGTGGAGAATCAATAATAAACAGGCTAAGAGAAAACAAAAATCACGCTGCAGGGAGAGCCGGCGTAATAGATTATGTACGTACAATTAAAAACTGTTTCCTTAGGCAAGGGAAATAAACCATATTTTAAAAACAGATTTTAAAAAATTTAACCCAACTGTAATCTGCTTTATTTATTTATTAATTTATTTAATCATCAAAACTTTATAATTCATAATTCTGTATGATGAAGCTTAGAGAAACTAAGAGAAAGTTAAAATTAAATTAATTAAATTTAAATTAAATAAGCTTAACTATTAATGAATTCACGCCCACATAAGATAAAGGCTTTTGATTGTAGCAGATCAAAATCTGCTTTGCTGTTTGGCCTGGAGAAGTAAGTATAAACATTGTATGTATCATTTTATAATCTTTATTATTGTAAGTGAAATAAACTTCGAAAAGTAAATTGTTTAGTAGATAATTATCGGACCAACATCTCTTTATATTCACAAAAATTGTTTTTCTAACAAAAATCATTTTTTTATTCTGAAACGGTACATACTTCTGAGTGTTTTTTTCCCCAAATACTTAATAATTTATAGCATATTAACATATTAAAAAATTAGAAATTAAAAATGATGAATATATTTTTGGAGAATAACCCGAAAACGTTTTTTTTTGCTTCATTGTAATAATTGATCTAGAGAGTGAAATTTAAAAAAAAAATTTAAACATTTATTTATTTATTGCAAACAAAGACGAGAATTGACAGACACAAAAATACAGTTGCTTTAAAAAAAAAATTAATATGTATACCCTTTTCATTAATATCCTTCTAACTCACATACTAAAATTTCATAAGCTTGGTCAAGCCATTTCGGAGCTATTTGGACCCGCACAGACAATTTTTCTGGATCCATTTTTAGGGGTCAGGAGGGTTATCGTTAGATTTTTTGTCAAAAAAAGTCGGATAACAGGAGTACATATACTACCGCGTATCGTTTTTTTAAAACAAAAACACATATGCCTGGCACGTCATTAAACTAAAAAGATTAAAGAAGGTTGTTAAAATATCAAGAATAAAAAAGATGAGTATTTGTAAAATGTGGTATGATAAATGATTATATAAAAAGTATTAAATTACTTAAACTTGACTTTCATTCTTTTGCAAAATACACAGAAAACCTAATTCTTTACCGGTCATGTGTCGAGTGTGTTTTAATCGTCATTAATCCACCTATATCCGCATAAGTTACGATTCCAATGCGAAACAAGTGCAGTGGCACTTCGTCACCATACAATTAAAGTGTCGAATTCAATGCCGATCACACATATGTCCAAATGATGTTATTTGATGCACTCAACATCGGGTAGCAAAGTATTAAAGAACAATAGGGGTTGAAATTTGAAACATTTCCATTTACAGTTAATAGGCCACCCTGCCATGTCATCTCGCCTTGCTGTGACAACCCACCTACAACCTCCACAGTTTGCTCATTCATATCTATACATGTTATTACGACCATGACATGATTCATGAATGAATCAAAAGGGCCTATTTAATAATCGTCCGTAACATGCAATAACAATTTTCTATTATCAAGCTCTTTTGATTCACTTGTTTAAAACCAAACTAGATGGGCAAGTGATTCATATAAATACAGTCTAACCGTAGTCTGTAAAACTAAAGCATCCCTATTCCCTAGTCCTTCACAGCGAGTACACGACGAGCGAACTCAACATCGCCTCATTTAGTCGTATAAGAATAGGAGACGGGAGGAAAATCGAACTCCGCCCTCCTGGTGCGCACCCCCAGGCATGCATATGTCGCTTTGCGCGTTCTAGGTACATGAAATAGGAGCGATAAGGGAATCCTATATGGAGAACAGTGAACGCAACTTTTATATATGTGGAGCAAATTTTCCTTTTGCAACACCGATTTACAATGCAAGAATAAAAGTTGAAAATATCCACAATACTCATCCCACTTTGTGTTAATTCCAACCAATTGTGCCCTATACCAACCCTTGTACTTGGCTCCCCGATATATGTATGTCCCAGAGTACCAGGAGGTGATGAAGTACTTGCAACACTGCATGTGTTTGCATATAGTAGAAGCATACCGTATTGAAGTTGGAAGGCCGACTTCTTATGTTGTAGTTTGTTCCATTGTGTAGCGTTTCGCTGAAGGACCCTTCAAAGCTGGAAGTTAAAATTACTTATGTATATGTATTTAAATTTCAAGTGTGATCTTTTTATTAACATCGTTCTTGTGACGAGAAGGGCTCTTGAATTAAGTGACACAAATGTGCCAAACATTTTTGTTCATCGAGAGTCGCATCAAGTGATTTTATTCTGTTATCTAATTTGTATATATTTCCTGTGTATTTTAATTTTGTAATCATCTGTTTGATTTCCGAATATTTGTTTGTATTTAAAATGCGTTTCCTTGCAAATTATCATAAAACAAACTCAAATGTTTAAAAAATCAAAATAAAGATGACATGCTTTCGATTAAATATACATATGTTAAGTGAAATTTCGCAAATTAAAGTTTTTAGGGTTATAATTGTTCATAAAAAGGAAAAAACAAGCATTTCAAAAATTCTATTAGAAGTCAATTACAAACGTCATCTTTAAGATAAGTAAATATTGAATAATATTTGAAGGACATGATTTTAAAAAAATACTAAGATGTAAATTAAGAGTGTAATGGACATTCTTTATGCAAATACACTCACCCTAAGTTTCAAATTCATTTAACCAACGCTCATTATTCATAAAGCGTATACATATATTATGCAAGGGTTATGTCTTCATTTAACATCAGCCCACGGCCTCGGCTTCCATTCTCCAAATTTTCTATATTCATACTTTATTTTGGACAACTTTAGCGACTCATAAAATAGGCAATTAATATTCATTCTCAAATTGCGATCGCTTGACAAATTGCCCACCCGACTAAAGGTATGCGCATTTTAAAGGGACAGTAATTATTTGAATACAGCATTTACCCTTAGCGCAGCATGATTAATTGAAAATAACGAAAACAGAAGAAAAGACAACAAATTGTTTATTTATTAAAAAAAAAAAACGAAGATATCAAGCAATATCGCATATATTTTAATGTATTACGCCACATCCGAATATTCATTCGTTCAGGAATCAGAAGGGTGGAAAATCATTATCATTTTAATCGCAAATAAACTCACTGAACACACACTGTCAGGCGTGCTAATCCTCCATACCTCCAGCATGCTCCCACTTCTTGCACCGGCCGCATTGGCGGCTCTCATCACGCTCGCATTTTCGTTGGATTCATTTCGTGTGTTCTGCGGAAAAATGCTCAGGCACGGAAGCATGCAGATTCGGGCACTGCAGCATGTGAGAGAGGGAAATTCGAAGTTTTAATGTATGCCAAATTTAATAGCATATCTTCCATATATGTACAAATTCATACATATTTTTGTTGTATAAAATGTAGATTGCAGACTATAAAGCTATGAATATAGATGCGATAGCGGATAGCATATAAACATGCTGTGCATATATGATAGCTTATACGTATCTGGTATCGCTGGAAAACGGGCTCACTTTACACAACCACTTACTTTTTTGATTAAAATCTAAAAACTTTTTGACATATATGCTTTTTAGCCAGCATAGATGAGTCTGCTGGCATGTAATTTGTTATACTCGTACTTTTTCCGAATTCACAATAGAGAGGGGATGAACTCTTTTGAAATAGGGTGGAAATTCTCAACGAGGGGCTTCAAATATGACTTTATATTATAAGATGTCAATGTAAATAGTTAATTGATTTTAAATTATACTGAAATTGAACTTTCTCACGTTGAGAATAGAGTTCTTAGAAAACAAAACTAAAAACTATTAAAATACAAATTTTTATTTATAGGATCCGCTAAATAATAATAAGTAAGATTTGAAGCCGTTGAAAATGATTTATTTCTGTTTTTTTAAATTCCAAACATTTAAAAATATATGAAATATTTTCATATATCTATTTATTGACTGAAACTGGACAATATAACCTAAAATGTAAATAAGTTATAAATATACAAAAAAAAAGTTAATAACGAAAATACATTCGATTAGCCAAAGGAATAAAATCCTTACAAAAATCGATACAATATCAAGTTAATCAAAGCACAATAGCGAGGGAAACTACTTCATAATTATGTATCAATAAAAATGTAAATCAAACATCATTGTTGAAATTCCCACATAAATCAAACATCACAGTATAGTGTAAATGTATGGTATTAGTTGCCACTCGCCACTTGCGACTTGCTGAAGATTTTTTTCTCCTGATCGTGTGCCGCTGTTCTGTTGAGGTGACACAATTAAATTCCAAAAAAAAATGTTGCAACCCCCAAGTCCTGCCTTCGACGTGTTGTGGCAGAGTAACAACCTGCTTATTAACTCGATTTTTAGTTTTGACCGTGCACTTTAGCTATGTGCAATGTGCATCCTGTTAATTGGGACACGTTCCATTTCGACGAC
This sequence comes from Sylvicola fuscatus, assembly GCA_026546915.1. NCBI lineage: Eukaryota > Metazoa > Arthropoda > Insecta > Diptera > Anisopodidae > Sylvicola > Sylvicola fuscatus. Next base: position 34,727 of record JANSTS010011773.1, read on the forward strand.
AGTTCACGGGCTATTGAAAAAGGGGTGTGGAGTAACACACTTGCCGCGTTTTTCAGTTGCTGAATATTCCAGATTCATATGTAGGTATCTGCATACATTCGCACTCAAAAAATGTGGCACATTTCCGCTCCTTTTTTTTCGGTACACACTTCATTGTTTGCCTGATTGCAAGCACGTGGCTCAATACTTCAGCATATATAATTTACTTATTAAGTTGTGCACATGATGCACACAAACACCGCATGTAAAGTGTGACTTTTTGAGGTCGAGCTATTTAAGTGGCAGTAGGGGATGTTTGCGTGTTGGTTAAATGTATGCTTTTAAGTTTTATTGGCGCCACGTGCGTGTATTTAAGGATGCTTATTACTTACTTAGTTGTTGATGGTTGGTACAATAAGTTTTACGAGTGACATTTTACAAAAAACTTTTTTGAAATATTTATTATTAATGAAAATTACTATTATTTAGTTTTCAAATATCAAATCTTTATCATATAAATTCTATATATTCTTATACAGAAGTACTTTACATAAATACTGCATATCTCTAGTTAAGCTAAGACACTTAGCTTCTTGGGCTTTGAGAGTACCCGATATATAAATATATATATGTATATAAATTGAATCAACTTTTTTATTTTAAGTTGATTAAAAGCAGCCATTCCATAGAATACGCTCTGTTTACCATTTTTTCAGCTTTCTGGTTATACGCTTACAAACATTTTTGTATCAACTATATAAAAGCTTTTTAATGGACGTCGTTGCTTTGACTGTGCACAACATCTTTAATTTTTTTCTTTTTCTGCAAGAGACGGTAATGAACACGATGCGGTGACATTTATGGTGTATATCCAAGTTTCTTGTACGTCCCGTAGATATGTGTAGAGATCGATATCCGTAAAGGATAATACGATATCTCTTTTTAAAAATACCATATAACGTCCATCATCTGAGCTTTACCGCGCGGTTAAAACACTTAAAGTTTTACACAAATAAAACGTTTATAAATCAAAATTTCAAATAAATTTACCGTTATATATTAAAATTCAAAAGCACCAAATTGTGCTTTAACCACATTCTCGTACTCGTACGAACAACATGTAATTATTTGCAAATGCTTTAATATTAAAACCAGAAGATCACAGAATAAAGGTTTCTGCTCTTTTAACCACCGCGCCACTACGGCAAGAGATTTCAATCAAAAGCTATGTATGAACAAAAATTGGAAAAGCCACAAAGTGAATAGTACACTAACCCCCAACCACCCCCAACCACCCCACGCCACACGATCCGCTATTCAACTCCAACCACGAACAAAAAATCCGCATCCATAAAATAAACATTCTCCCTTGTACTTTGGAGTGAACGCGCGCACACATGAGCAGAAAAAGCTCTATCATTTTGTTTTTATCTGCCTTGCAAGATTAATTTGTTCGACAATGGGAACGTGAAGCATCATGGAGAATAGCTTCGGGCTAAATACGATAACCATCTATAACAGCGAATAAATATGTATATATGCGAATAGCTCGTAGTCCACACTCCACACACATTGAGGAGGCCACCAAAACTCAGTAATGATAGGAAAGGACGCCAAAAGAAGCAAATCATTTATTTTACATGAATCCATACCCTTCACACCACCATTTTGTTCTTCAGCACAGACCCACATATTACCCGTACGCACAACACACATGAATTTATGCTCACATAGAAGCATAGTGCCGCTGCTGAGTGGCATCGATTCCTCGCATATCCCTTTTCCAGCGCTCGGTTGTCATAGCAGCACTCAGTGAGCACATGAAGCGGCATGGTGATTGGCCGATGTTGGGCGCTACATTTCGCAAAGGGTTTGCAAGAAGCGCTACATCCCATACAAACACATCGGCGGAGATGGCAAAGGATGTTAGAGCGAGCAACATTTTTGTATTGCGTGTGCTCTAGGGGATGGCAATATGAGTGCTTTTGTGACACCCCCGCCCAACTTCGTCCGTTATGTTTAACGTGCTTGTGTGGAATCTTTGCTTACACATATACTGACACACGTGTGCTGTATATTTTTCTCATCCGCCCCAGGACCAAATGCTATGATTGCGAATTACGCCAGCCCGCCGCATTTCACATTAATTTTGTTACTGGTGAGCTGGACTCACTTTTAGTCCAATCGACAGTTGATCCACATACACCTACTTTTAATCCCAGCGCACAATCGCAAAGTATTAAAGGATATAGCATCATTGTTTATGTGTACTTTAAGTATTGTCAAAATATTTATTAATTGTTATGATTTTTGTGATTTATTACTTGACTAACGGAAATTTGTAATAATGTTTGTAATTAGTGCTCGTGTAATTTAGTGTCAACGTTTGAAGAAGTGTTCTCATTCCTCACACGAGATTGCTTGGATAACGAAATTGGTGCGAAGAAAGTTAAAAAAAAAATTATTTCTTAAATAGATAAGAGTTTTTCAAGTAAAAAAAAAACCTAAAAGTTTATAAGTGAACCATAAAAGCTCACCAATACATAGGAGTTATTGTAAAAGATCAGTTAGATATTTTAAATGCATTTATCTAACAAAATCTGTGCATAAAGCAACAAAAAACTATAACTATTAATCTAAAAAAATAAAAAAAAATACAAAAAGTGGTAAAATATTGCAGCAAAAAAATCCAATAATCCTCTAAAGGCAGTTTAAGTAGTTAAACAAAAAAAATTAAACGCTGCCTACTCAAGAGGATCCAGATACCGAAGCTAAAATCATTTTTCCCTTCAAAAACTCATTTAACTACAAATTTGAAGCACCTTCGATAGATATTGATACATACAAAAGCGGATACCAGACATTGCGCCGCAGTGACTTTGCCAACATCAAATTGGATTTCAAAAACTCCTGCGTGGCGGCCGGTGGTGGCGGTGGCAGTGGGAGCGGTAGCGGCAGCAACAACACAAACAACAACAACAACAACAGCAATAGCACTAATAACAACAACAACGGAAGTGGTCATTCGCAATCCGCAATCTCAAGTGCTCACAATCACCTAGTCGGCCTAAACAACTCGTCCAGTCCCGATTCCCAACAGTTCAATATATTCCCAGCGATTTTCAGTCGCCAGCTGAATTTCTCATCCGGCTCCTGTGCCCAAGGTAAACTAATGGATGAGCTGAGACCGAATCTGGTGGGTGGCTTGCTCGGCTTGCAGCAAGGACTACTGGACGATCACGCTCTAAGTCACGGCAATTTGCAGCACAGTACCGGCCAAGAATCCAAATTCATGTCACTTCAAGACAACAGACTGATGGGCATTGCGTCGCACGAAAACCGCCTGCTCGGATTGACACAGGACTCCCGGCTGACGAGCGCGGGAAGCGTGGGCAATTTGGGTGGGGATAGCAATAAGCTGGGCAATCAGCGAAAGTGCAGTAGCACACCGGAAGACTTTAGTGCGTTATATGGCGGCTTGCCGACGTCGAGTATCGGTGATAATTCATCGCATCATCACACACCAGCACATACGCCACCTTCGCGGATCTCTGACCACACCACATTAACTGGTAAATATTTTTTTAAATAGTCACAAAATCAGCTGCCTGAAAATTGTCTATGTCTGTTTGACATAATGAAGTGAAGTCCGCACGCGTCATCTTTTCAAAAGCCACCATACAATTGCCATTCACCATTGTTAGGGTACACGAAAGGATTGTTGGCAAACAAAGGATATTGACCATCGGTCACCGAACGCACATTTCGACTTGCATACGAACGAAACGATTGTTTCCGTCAAAAGGCTTGTGGTACACTGTTCAAAGTTGGGACACGCGTCCTGGATAATCCGTCTTAATCCGTTTTTAAACGTTTCCTGATTTCTGTTCATCCTCAGGAAAATAATCTCATTTCGCGCGTAATTCACCCGCTAATCATTTGTACATAATTTATGGAATTTATGTGCATTCAAATCACATTTTCCAATTTTGGCCTCATAAATCAAGCGCACTAATCGCCTCCCTTAATTTACATACCACCTAACTGAGTCATCGTTATGTATAATTTGACTTAATATCCGTGTAAACAAGCGTCAGTACATTTCGAGTACGGATACGCTGGCATAAGAAAGTTCAGGTGCTCACAGGTCATTTTCATCTAAACATTAGCATAAATTATCCCTCATTTAAGCATCGCAGTCTCATACCGTCACTTTTATTCAAAATGCATAAACGCTCGATGTGGCATGCATATTTCATGTGGAGCGAGTCGCCAAAATGAATGCATAGAGGACGCAAGGATGTATCAAATGAGAATTCCTTAACCCAGCTGCTCGCTTTTCCCATTTGTATATATTAATGCTTAACTTATGGTAATCAGTGGTAGGGAGTTTAATTAATTTACGATTTTGTGAGATCAGTTGACATTATAATATTTTATGGTCGCTAAACATAATTCAAAAATTTCAACTGTACAAATTAGAGCACATGAATAGACATTTATAACTACTCTTATTAAAATTAACAAATAGAAATCCTTAAAATATTTTTTTCGTGATTCTATGAAATAGACATAGACATAGTTTTTATATTTATCCTTTTTTTTCAATACATTTTGGCTCTTTGGCAAAAAGTGTAAAACGAAATTACATATTATAACATTATACAGTTAATAATTATGTAAAGGCTACTTGTCACGATTTCAAAAATATTAAAAGCCATCTTGATAAATAAAATTTTTGATTTTTGAAAGTTTTTTAGAATTGTTTTTTTTTTTTGTATTACTTAATATTATTATCTTTTTATACTTACAAAGACCTAAAAATTGTCCTCTCTCTGTTTGTTTGAAGATTGCTCTGTTAAATATCTCTATATTAAACATTTCTAGAGACTGTCTTTTAATCCAGAGCACCAATATATTTATGTTTAAAAATGTCTCTAGCTTTACAATGGATTTTGCAAAAAAAATTAATAAATAAAAAAATTATGTCATTTGATTACAAAGTTGTAAAGATGATCATAAATAATTGGCAACGAAATATTTGTAAGAATAACAAACCACATGCACAAAGAAAACGTTCTAGAATGAACAACATTCACCGGCTATTCAACTAAATTCACTTGTGGCTAATCAAAACCTTATCTCCATTATATACATAAGTATCATCGGCTTATCTAGTGCAATTAATCATCCATGCTCAATAAATATAGTAAAATCCTATCATCCATCTATTCAATTCCCTTCTGTGATGATGATCGGAAACGAGCCCCGACCACCCTTCTCGGAAAGCCCATCTCAATTAGTATGTGAGTACATTGCACATACGAATGTATGGCATGCACACTAAAAACCCACAATTGAAAGGTGTTGACATGTTGCGTTCCAAGCAGTCCTCTTGTTAGTCTTATTGTATTAAGGGTTGTTTGTCACTACACGCATTCAATTGTACGCGAAATGTATGATTTTGTCGCAGATGAGCAATAACAGAGGAAAAATAACCGAATGCGCTTTATTCAGTGTTCACCAGCACTGGCACTGCGTGTGTACCATACATGCATTTCGATTGATGTTGAATTCATGTGGGCATATGGTGGATGTGGAATTACAGGCAAATTAGTGAATGATTCAAACGCACTAGAGGGATTTATGTAGAAAGGGCATTTCTCCCTTTGACATCAAACAGCGAAGAGGGGCCGAGAATCAATGAGTTTTTAATAGAGCGAAATTCAAGGCTGGTGTTTTGCTGGCGTATTAAGTTTCAATTGATAGGCGTAAGGGTGAGTCGTGACATTTGTGGCGATTTGAGATGAGTGCATTAGTGCAACTATGCAAATGTTAGTTTTTCTGGACTAAAGTTTCATATTTGTCGCAGCATTTTTGATCCATATGTTGTTAGTGACAAATCAAGGCAATCCTTTGAGCATGTTTTCATTTTTTATGAAATTCATACATCAAACGAATCTCTTCGACGACGAAGAAGTGATAACCAGGCAAATTACAAAACAAGCGATTTGTGAGTCAGTAACGAGTATTTGTTTAGCCCCAACGATGAGGTACATCAAAGAGTGGTAAAGTGTTCACAAAGAATGTATGGTAAAAGCTGTTTGAGCTCACCGTCATTACATTAGTCTCGACAACATACGACGGGTATGAGTTCACGAAACACATACGCGAATTCATGCCAGCAATTGTATTACATCTCATTTTGCTCTTGGCTGTGCTGCGGCATCTTTTTTACGGGTTTTTGGCCATTTATCACTCTCCACCATATATGCACACGAGTATTGGCTGCATAGAGAGTGACGTGAATTTGGTGACCTAATCTAGTTAGTGGTCATCATAGGATCGCACATATGAAGCTTTTTTATAACACACACACACATACACACACATATGTACATCGCTCCAAATTCTATTTGCCATGGATACCCATATAAGGCTTACTAATTGACACAATGTGCTTGTTTAATTAAAAACCATAAATTGCCCTGAACAATATTTTTGTCGATGTCCTTATTGGAATTTGTCGCTAAAATTTCGCTGGTGACCATAATTAACCCCTCGCTTCATTACGCGTGATGCTGATGAACATTCTGCAATCTAATTCCACGTTTGTGTGAGCGCACATAATTAGTGTTTTGTAATTAGTATGGTTGCATACAAAAATGCATTGCTGTAACTAGTGTACGATTATTAACTTCACATCGACGCCGCGTTCTCACTGTGCTCTCTTGCAATATTGTTTCATATTCATGTCTAGCTGAAGGAGCATTCAAAAAATTAAAACCCGAACCAAACACAGGACTCTCGTCGGTTTCCGGTGGTGTATCATCGCCAGGAAGTGGAATTTCAGCGCTGCCTCAACATGCCGGACACACGCCGACCACTGCTTCTTGCCCGACGCCCGCCAGAAGAAGACATCGAACTACCTTCACACAGGTGAGCTTCTGTGGTTTTCACGTTTTGATTATGTGTATCGAAAAGTCGGTTGATTATTGATCGAAAACCAATATACTCTAAAATTATTCAAAATTAAGATGATGATTTATTTAGATTTCAAAAACCAATATAGTAAAACCAAAAAACCAAAAGAAATTCATTAAAAATTAGATAACTGCACCAATTTGAATTTTGAATAATTTGTTTTTCGTATCCTTTCTTTAACAACTAAGTAAATAAAACTCAAATAAAATGTTGTTTCAGGAACAATTAGCTGAATTAGAGGCCGCATTTGCCAAGTCCCATTACCCTGATATTTACTGCAGAGAAGAGCTTGCTAGAACTACTAAATTAAATGAAGCCCGGATACAAGTAAGTCATTGCCATCTTTAAAACGAAAAGGATCCCCAAAAATATTTTCGTCTTAAAATAATTTTCGGTAATGTAAAATGTATGTGAGAAATACATGCAAATATCAGCGCATATTCGTACACTCACTTAAAAAGCCCTTTAACCAAAATGCATTAACACGCCCCGTGTTTGAGCGCCCTTTAAAGTCGCAATTCGCACTCAAACCCCAGTAGACTTGCGAAAGGCAACGGCGGCATGGGGCCTGTAGGCATCTCGAAATGAAGCAGAGTATATAAGAAATGTGTACGCATAAATTTTGTAGCAAGTACTGAAGACGAAAAGTTGACAGTTGTTCATTCGCGCGCAGCGCCCACATCCACCCCTATTCTGGTACACGCAGAGGCTGAGGGACGCACAACGGCAAAGAGTTTGTTCCATCGTCGGCCCCGCCACTCCACCCATTGCCACTCCGAGTACATTATGCTGAAAAAGGACCCGGTGCGAGTGTGTTCGCTGTGATAAGTCCATAATTCAATCAAAGATTCTTATTTAGAATTTTCTCCGTTTTCCTCCATTATATTCTACTTTTCCTTACACTTATCACATATTTGCAAGGGTGTGAGACTCATTCTGCCACCCGCACCAACGAAATATATTACACTATTGGAAGTGAACATTGGATGATGTGTCTGTACAAAGCCAAACAGAGAGGCGTGATGACCATAATGCACCCACTTTAGCCGTAAAGCTGCAGCATTTCACCCCTCGTCCAACCTGCTCATGCTGCACCCCAGCCAGCCTCGTGAAATAAAACCCACAGACTACATTGTACGCAGAGGGATAGACATTAAAGAACAACCATACCGATCCCTGAAATGTGCAATCTGTTTTATTCACTTTCGCACATATAAGGAGATAAAGGACGCTATCGTCTGCACGCGCAACGTTTTGTCGACTCTCGGTGGTGCACTTCACTCTTAAACATATCAATGCCGGCGAATCAATTGTCTTCTCATTAAATATTTATTGTCGAAGTGATCTCAATTGGAATTTCTAATCGGATAATTAGGAAGCTGTGCATATTATATAGGATTTGGTTGCGGTATCGTGTAGCGATGCTGACGGCACAGCCGGGATTTTGTGCATGGAAATTGCGTTAACTTGGGACGTTGTTCTCCCATGTGGAAATTCTTTTAACATATGCAAGGTCAAGCTGATTCTCTCAAAAAACAAATTTTTCTTTATTATTTTAAACGAAATGGTTGAGGTTTTTTTTTTACCTCTTACACGTGCACTATTGGTTTAAGATAATTACAATTTTGTATATTTCTAAAAAAAAAAATCTTAAAGTAGTTCCTATTAAACAAAAATTGTCAGAAAGCTAAACTAAACTAAACTTAAATAATTTAATTGATTAAGAAGGGGGCGAACGTTTAAAAAATTGGCTTTATTTTTTAATTTTGTATTCAATATTTTTTATAGCTCGATTTATTTTCGATTTTTATGTCAAACAAAAAAGTCAGTAATATAGTAAAAAAAAGGAAAATAGATAAAAGAAAATTAATTAAACAAGTTATTGATGACTTACTTGAATGACAAAATTACAATAAATGATTTAAATCCATTTTCGGTAAATCACTTTAAATGGTTATGCCCGTGAATTTATTTTAATAGAAATTAAATAGTTAAATCTAAAGTATAAACATTACCACATTACATTTTATTTTTATAATTACACAAACAAAATCGTTTTTTTTAAAGTAAGTCTTTTTTCATTAGTCAATAAAACCAGCGTCAAGATTATAATTTTTTTTAAAGAAACAAAGGACCAAATATCAACATACTTTCTCTTTTCAAGTAAACTAAAGTTAGTAAACTTTTAACCTTTGTCAGTGAAAATTTTATAAATTCTAAATCTAGAACAGCATTTTTCGCATGAGACAATAAATTTGTTGCAACGGTAACTTGTTAAAAATGTCCTAAAAAAAATATCTAAGAGAATAAAGAGATTATTTTTTGACTAAATAAAAAAAAGTAAAAACCGCCAATATAAATTTTGTTTTATATAAACAAGTGTTTTAAATCAAATATCACTTTTCTTTAAACAGTAGAGC
>JANSTS010011784.1:10995-29319 GCA_026546915.1 Sylvicola fuscatus
CTTCCATAGACATACCAATATTAAATTTCTGCTCAGGCATGTTTTCGCAGTTTACGCCCATCAAAATACATATTTTGATCCGCGGGTCACTCCGTCCAGCTTCTTCATTGGGTGCCGAAGTGGAAGCTTATGGGGGTGTAATATATCATTTAAATTAATTTATGGTTGGGAATACTAAAAATAATAAAATATTAATGAAATTAATTTGTTTCACATAGTTGATCAAATTTTATATGGCAATATGGAAAAAAAAACATCCATTAATAGGTTTATGATCGCATAGATTCTAAATTAATTATTGTAAGATTTTTAAAAATCTTCATACATCACCGCTCCGGCCTAATACATATATATATTATATAAGTCGATGAAAAAACAAAGAATTATAGTTATTATTAATCAGTAGAAGATATATTATATATATGAACGTTGAGTGTCAATTGTCATTATTGTGATAACCAATAATAAACAACCCCTTTTTTAATATGTAAATAAAACACGTATAGTTGAAAAAAAATCTTTAAAATAAATTAAAATACAGGTTGTGATAAGATATAATTTCCTTTCAACCAGTTAGATTTGATACAATATATTTTTGATACGCCGATCATAAAACACCACCCAAATATGTCCGAACCACAGTTTATTGAAGTCAATGAAATAAAAGACTACTGGGGATTCCTGCGGAGTGTACGTGGTGATTTCCAAACCGGTGAACTTCTAATAATACTAATAAAAAAATTACATATTACAGATAGATTGGAAAGATCCATGGCTTATCGGCCTTATCGCACTTCATCTTGTCACTACAACAACCACCTTACTCACCAGGAATCATGGCAACTTTCAGATGGTTCTTTTCCTAGTAATGCGTAAGAAATACCCGCTTCAAAATACTAAATGGAACGTGTGTCATCTGTTATTCTTTTTCAGTATTGCTGGTGTATTTTTCCGAAAGTATAAACGAGTATGCGGCTATGAACTGGCGGCTTTTCTCACGACAGCAATACTTTGATAGCAATGGGCTTTTCATATCAACGGTGTTCTCAATACCGATTCTACTGAATTGCATGGTAATGATTGTAAGTATAACTTTTATGGACGCACGATTCCATCGGTTTGTAAATTACTTTGTCGCTTTTAGGGAAGTTGGCTGTATTACTCGACGCAAGTGATGGCAAAATTGAAAACCGCCCAGTTGCGGGAGAAGCTTAAGCGTGAAGGTAGCTTAAGGGCCAAAACGTCCAAGGTCTTGGATAAGGAAAACTAAATAATGACAATCTGTTTTGTAATTATTGATTAACACAATTTAGTTTGTTATTCATTCGCCATAATATATATATTTTTTAATGTACAAATTTGCATCGCTGTACAAATTCTCCCAAATTTTAATGCGCACCGAGCTTATTTGTTTTATATATTTAAAATTCAAAATTGAAGTTTTGGTAAAAGTTATTATCATCGGGGTAAAGTTAAGAAGTTATTAGTTAAAAAAAAGTGATACCCACCAAGATTCATTTCTTTTTAATGGCAAATTTTGTTAAATGGTAACAGTTGGATGTGATTGTTTTATTGATGTAAATGGCAAAATGTCAAATAAAAAAAATTAATAAAAAATATTATCATAATTCTTCTTTCTTCTCCATTTCAATATTTTTCTTTGGTTTCTTAGCACCTAATTCGGCCAGAATAACGTCAAGGGGCTTCCCTTTGGTCTCGGGTAAAATGAAGTAAATGAAAGCCACAAAGAACGCAGAGGATACTGAGAATATAAAGAATATAACGTAATAACCCCAAGCATCAGCAACTACTTGAAACAACTTGGCAACTGCGAATCCGATCACAGAAGCAACAATGGTATATGTCGCTGAGGCAACAGCCTTGATGTTTGTTGGAAACACTTCGCCCATAACAGCAAATGGAACTGTAGCCAATCCAATTGTATAAAACACGATATAAACCATAATCATGGTTATGGGCAGCCACTGCACTGACTGGGTGTCAATATTTTCAAGTGTATCCAAATAGAAGAACAATCCCACTACCAGATTGCCAATCATTACACCAATGGTGGACAGCAAAAGAAGAGGTCTGCGGCCCCAGCGGTCGACAATCGACGATGAAACTGCAGCGGTGACTAACTGCACAACGCCAAGCACAATTGTCGCCTCGCTAGCGTCCCATTGGCTGCCAACAGCCTTAAAAATGGTTTGAGCGTACGCTATAACCGCTTGACTGCCACATAATTGCTGGCACGCGCCCAATCCGAGCACAATTGTCAAACTCTTAACGTTCGACCGTGTCAGCAGCTGCTTAAAGGTGCCGTTCTTCTTGTTCTCTTGTGATAGCGCCACTGCTGATTTCATCCTTTCAAAGTCTACTGCCACATCTTCTGTGCGACGAAGTTTCTTTAAACTGGTTTCTGCTTCTTCAAAACGGTTCTTTGAGAGCAGGAAGTACGGCGTCTTTGGAGCCCACATGAATGTCGCCACAAAGATTAGCGTGGGCACAAACAGTATACCACCTAATGCTAACATGGATACGTACGGACCAATTGCGAATACAATTAGAATTCCTGACTTAGCCATCACCGTCAGCAGCGTGCCGATCGACCCGCGGACTTTGTCGGAAGCAATTTCGCCCAAATACATTGGAGTTACGCTGTACACCACGCCGTATGTTAGACCACTGAAGACGCGCGCAACGTAAAGCTCCGCTACAGATCCGGCCACCATGGTCAATATCCAACCAATTGACAAAGGAATGGCGGCAAAGAGCAGTGTTAATTTGCGACCATATCTGTTTATAATGTTCGTAGGTAATTAATGAAGATCGGATTGGTTTTTTGCAAAGTTTACTTGTCTACTAGCCAGGCGGTTGGAAATGGAGAGAAGACCGTTCCCAGCGCCATCAAAGCAACTAGCCAAGAGCTTTCGTCACCAGTTATTGGTATTGGAGAGTCGACAGCCATCAACATTGGAAGCATTGGTGATGTCCATCCGAATGCCGATGCTGCTGATAGCACCAATAGAGTAGCTATAATTTTATAAAAAAAAATTCATTAGTTATCATGATTCATTAAACCATTATGCACTTCACACACGTTGTAATCACTATTGTCTATCAAGATCTTGGCATTCACCTTAATTTAACGTTAATCAAATTCTGAAACTGATTTATTTGCTTAACTTACCAGAAAACGCGACGGCATATTGGTAAATAAATGCGAATCTCGGCACAGACGACATTCTGTCTGAATAGACTTAAACGGATTAATGTTCATAAGGCAATTGGTTTAACTTTCAATTTCTAGATTATCTTTTTATCAGTGAGCTACCGACACTTAACAATTGTGTTAAATTCCAAATTGATTGCTCAACAGGTGATAAGTCATTTACTCTCATTATTAGAAGGTACTTGTATGGATCGTACCTATTATTTTGGAGATTACTTATCCCCTCTCATATTTATTAGTCTTGTTGAATTGTATTGATTACCAATTGAATAACAACAATTCAGTCTCAAAAGTCCAATTCAGCAAAAAATAAAAAAAACACGAGCTCATAATCATTTTTCTGCGATTGCATTAATTATTTATACGGTAGGTCAGACAATATTCCAACTGCTGACGTCACGTATGTAATTATAGCCATTTACATATTTTTATACAAAAATTCCTTTTGTGTATGCGTTTAAATATTTTCAAATTAAATAATAGCAAAAATAGAGTGATAGATAGCATTACTGGAGACTTTAAAGTTTAAACATTAAGAATAATAAATTAATATAAGAATTTGATTATTATGAATAATGGATGAAAATAATAACGATCTTTTTGTAAAAGATTGTAAATTTATTCACCCTGTTTATATATGTATATAATATATAGCGATAGTATATATATATATATATTATATGTTAGTAACTATAAAATATATATGCATATAAATATATAATATTACCCACATGTCATTCATATTCGATCCCAAAACACGAAGACGCCAACTTGTCGAATGTTGATACAAACGTTTTTAAACAAGAAGCGTCTTTTGATTTTATTTTAAAATAAGAAATAAAATAGTAAAGTAAATTGCTAAAAGTGTGACGTAACGATGAGTCCCAAGCTAAAGGCCGGAACGAAGCGAAAGCGTGTAGAACTTTCTCATAAAACTAAACTGGAAATTCTTGATTATTATGATCGGAACGGTGGCACCCAACAGGAAACGGCTGCCAAGTTTGGAATTCACAAGACAACGATGCACTTTCTCCTTAAGAACCGTGATAAAGTCAAGGAAGTAAGTCTTCTGAACAAGGACATGCAAGGCCATCGTCTGCGGAAATCAAATTACGAGCCTCTGGAAAAGGAGCTCTTCAATTATGTAGCATACTGTCAAAACTCGGGCATTGACATCAGTTTTAGTAAGATTCGAACAAAAGCACAAGAATTGGCTAATAAATTGGGTATAGACTATATAGCCAATTCCGGATGGATATCACGCTTCCAGAAAAGGTTATTCGATTTTTTTGCCATTCCAATTTAGTTGGTGTTTTAACATTTGCTTTTTTCGCAGACACCGACTCTCACCAGGCAATGGAGGAATGAAAAGTAGAAGAACAACAAACCTAAAGCAAGATTTAAAGCAATGGATCAGTTCTGTACAGCAGTTTGCTCAAGATTACAAATTAAGTGACATTTTTAATGTTGATGAGACAGGACTACTTTATAATATTTCACAGAGTGAAATCAATGATCAATCTTACGAAAGCAAATGTGCCGATGGGGAGGACAGTATGAACCGTTTAACCGTTCTTTTAGGGTGCAATGCATCGGGAACCGAAAAATTGAAGCCCTTGATCATTGGAAAATATGAGAGACAACGTTTATTTCTGTCCATTGAAGAGGGCCAACCAGTTGTCAGTTATGAAATCAATGATAACGCTTGGATGACGCGAGTCATTTTCTACAACTGGCTATGTGACTTAAATGATACCATGATTAAAGAAAAACGCAAAATTCTGCTTGTTTTGGATCAAACACATCCACATTCAATAGAAAAGATGACGCTTAGTAACTTGAAATTTTTGTATGTACCACCAAATATAAGTGTGAAGCAGCCTCTTGAGAGTGGCATTGTAAGAAGTTTTAAGTCATTTTTTCGTTACCGCTGGATTCCACAAAGTTCGGTGACAAAAGGTACAGTAGTTTGATTATTGTTCTTCATTTAAAATTGACTCATAAAATTTTGAATCGCAGGTGATGACATTGAGCCGTTAGAACTGGACGAAGCGATTCGTTTTATTGGAGAATCTTGGCAAGAAGTTCCTCAGGCAGTTATCCAAAATGCTTGGAAACGCAGTGGAATTTTACCATCATTAATCTCCGGCAAACTGGAGAATGCGGATGATGTTGACCCATTTATTTTGGATATTGTGCCTGAAAAACTTATTGATTTTGATGACAGTTTGTGTATTTGTTCGTCCATGGAAGATTCTATAGCGGATGCCGAAATGGTTGAAGTGATTACATTGACAGAGGATGATTGCGCAGAGGGTTTTAAAGAAACTTTCGACGACTCTTTCGAAGTTTCAATGGTAAATGAGATGCCAGTTAATGGAAAGCCAATTGTATTGGCCGAGAAGCCAGTTGATGTCGACAAAGATGATGAGGTAGCATTGGTGAATGAGCCTGTCGATAATACAAAATCTCTACGAAAGTCTTACGACAGTAAACGACAGGAATCTGCATCGCCTAACCCAAAACAGACGGGTTCTGGACATAAAAAAGCGCTAGAAAATAAGAAACGTCTGACAAATGAAAATTCTAAAAGTAGTGAAAGAATTGTTGTGAAACGTGCTTGTAGAAAAGATGAAACTGCACATAAAAAATCTCCTGTAAAGTTAGATAAATCTCAAACATCAAAAATTGTGGAAGATGATCAAAATTGGCCAGAAAAATTTTTAGTAGACGAGGATAAAAAAGAAATTCTAGTTGTAGATCAAGTGAACTCAGAAAGTGGCGAGGAAGACGACGAGAATCCAGATAAAATACCAAAAACTCCGTTTGAAGTGTTCGCTGCGGTCGAGACAATAGAACAATTTATGACTGAAGAACTATTTCCAGATGAACAATTGGCCATGTTCACACAATTAAAGGAAAAAATTGCTTGCCATTGTATGACAATAATGTCCAAGAAAATGACGCAAAAGCCGAAAAGTAGGGAGCAAAATAAAAGTGACAGGCGATTTCGCAAGTAAATTATCGTAGAGCTGTAAATCAATTCATAAATTCAATATCCCCAATAAAGTTTCTTCAAAAATAAATTAATCTTATTTAAAATTAGAATTTATAATTTAGAACTCAGCGCGAGTACACCATTATCATTACAGTTATAAAAAAAAAAGATTAATGAAACTAAATGTTCTACAATTAGCTCAAGTTAATTCAAGTTTTAATATTAATCTCTTTGCTAATTTGTTTGAGCTTTTCATTATTACTGTCTATTTCATAAATAAGACTTTTTGTTAAATTCGTCGGAGTAACATCCCTGCCAAGAAAATTAGCGACAAGCTGCCGGCTTGGGATGCCGCCACCAAATGCTAGACATTCTCGTCGATATTTTTCACCCTGATTTCGATCAAAAGGGTCTTTTTCAAAGTAAGATTGCCAAATCCAGGATGCGATGGCTCTAGATATCAAATACGAATAGTATTTGGCACCATATCCAACCAAATGTGAAAATCTGAGCTGCCATGCCTTGCAAATGTAAAAAAAAAAACTGAAATGGTTGAGTATATTAAAAAAAAAAACTGCTTACAGTATTTTCAACATAAGGAAGTCCATAATATTTTTCCTGGACGTTTTTAAGAGTTTCCGTTGTGTTTTTTCCGTGAAGACTTATATCACCGTGGTAGGTCTGATCCAAAGCGGAATAAAATACTTGTAACTGCGTCTCGCTGGCTGAGAAAATGTTCTTAGAAATGCACAAGCGCTTCAGCATCTCATCAGGCAATGGCTCTTGTGTCTGAAAGTGTTTCGCAAACGTCCGTAGAACCCGCGGATCACTAGCGAAATACTCCATAAGGACAGATGGCACTTCTGCAAAGTCTGTGCTGCACCGTGTGCCAGTGACGTGTTGGTATTCCGTTCGTGCTAACATTGAATGCATAGCATGGCCCATTTCATGAAACAGATTATCGACCATTGATGGTGTGAGAAGTGTTGGCCCCGACCATCTTGGTAGACTTAGGTTAAGCATCACTACCACTATTGGATTCTATGAAATAGAGGTCAGAAACAAATTTAATAACCATACAATTCTCAAAATCGTGATTTCTGTTTACTTGGTAACTGCCGTCAGGCAGCTGCTTTCCACCTTGAATGGTAAAGTGACAGTCCTGATTTGGTTTTCCGGAACGTTCATAAAGGTCACAATAAATGTGCCCTAGCAAGCCTTCTGATTCGTGCACCACGGACAGTTTATAGATATCAGTGGCCCAAGACTCACCTTAGCGGGTTTAAATTTTATAAAATCTTGTAAATATAAACTGAAGATTTATTCTCACCAGGCATCATTTCTGTGTTTTGCAGAGTTATGCCATAGAGACATTGCATAAGATTATTAAGCCCCTCCATGCAAGCACCAAGACTAAAGTATGGCATAAACTCGGATGAAGATACTTGCAGCGATTCTTTCTTTAATTTCGCTGTAAAATACGGCGTATCCCAAGCGGCCAGTGGCAGTGTCATTTTTGAATCTAAATTTTTCAACTCCTGCATTTGTTTGAAATCTTGCTCAGCACGAGGGCGCAACTCTTCAGTGAGTACATCAAGAAATTCGGTAACGACTTCTGGCTTTTCCATTGTACTAGCATTTAGAGCCCTAAAATTTTGAAAAATCAGAAACGAACTTTTTTTTAAACTAATTATATTTACCGATGAGCATAGGTGGGAAATCCACAAACCGAAGCTAACTCATGCCGACATTTTAATAGCTCTGCTAGCAATTGTTCCTGGTAACTGTCCGGGTATAGAAATAGTCTGTATGCAGCTTCTCTCGCCATTGCATTGCCCGTGTCAGTGTACAACCCGGATACAAGAATCTTGTCGCCATCTGCAACAAAGCTAATCAAACGAAAAATTTTACCTCAATTTAATGGAATTTTCGTTACTGAATAGTTACTATTGTCTGAGATTATCGGGCAATACAGATTTGGCAACTTGTCGAGGATTGACAGCACCAGCCATGAATCGTTGCCCAATTTGCAGAATACAGTCATTCAAATATACAACTTTTCGGCGGTCCGACTCCTCCATGTGAATGCCACATTGCTCAAAATCAAAGAGAAAGAGATTTGCCACATGCTCATCAATAGCAGTCGTCGCAGTTATGTCTTTTGTGTTGGCAACATTCCTCAATGATTGGTACAGATCCTTGTGAGTGTTAAGTCTGCAATTGAAAATTTTCAAATATTATTCTCTAGCTTCATAGTAACATGGAAGTTAACAAACTTTTCAACAACTCCGCTGATGCTTATACACGCATTTTCAGCGGCTTGTGTGTACGTGCTTTTGGGATGCGCTAGTCGAATAAATTCGGCCAAGTCAGCCACTTTACACAAAGAATCTGATAACTCGTCAAATACGTGGACGATTTTTCGATTGCGCTGGTCAGAAGTGGCTTCTTTTATTAGATCCTCAGTTTTATTGATGACATTCTCTTTTAGTAGGTAGAATCCTTCGTGACTTTTCAGTTCAGGCATATTAAAAAGACCCTGAAACGATTTTTTTTTAACTAGTAGAAGTAAAAAAAATTAAAATAAAACCTACCGTCTCATCTTGTGCAAAGTTAATTTTTTTAAGTGGACGTGAGTTAAAAGCTGTGGCCAAATGAGACCAAGTGGATACTCCCGACGTATGCTGTGGAAGTGACCTCTGGATGATCCGCAGTGTTTGGTTTCGCCGTATTGAAATAATTCTATTCATTGTTTAAACAAATTGTAAGATCTTCTCCCGGCTTGTTTTTGTAGCTTTTTGCAACTTTAACAATCCAAAATAAATGTAGATTTTTTAAGATTCCGCAGCAAATTTGGTCTTAACAAACTATATATTATCAACAATACAATTTTTTTTAAAGATATATATAAACTATTTGCTGAAAACCGCGAGTACAGGGTGTTTCATATTATCGATAAAATTATCACGAATTAGAGGTTTTCTTGAGGATTGAAAAATATGAGTAATTTTATAAAAACATATGTTTTATATTTACTGATATGTAAGTGCTGGATTATTTTTAATTCGGTTTATTCAGCAAAATTAAGAAATATGTAAAAAACAAATCACAGCGCTGAAAATCAGCAACAACACTGATTGGTTATTTCAAATGATGATTCGTCTAATCAGCAGCGATCGCTTAGCCAATGACAGCTCATTTCATTTGACATTTACTCAATTATAAATTTTTCAACGCATTGAAGCATTGAAGTCGCAGCTAAACTCTATGGGCTTCGTTCATTGACAAAATAGTTTATGTTTAAATGGCTGGTGTAATGTTTATAAAGTGTTTAATTTTGTTGTTTTTATTGAATATCTGTCGAGGTAAGTAAACTCAATGAATTGGCCCATGCAAATTCGGTGGCTGTGGCTGCCTAAGCGGCGAAAATCAGTGTTAAAAGTGTGGGTGAACGCGTGAAAACTGAGTGTGGAAAAGTGTAATAATGATGAAAAGAAAATTGAAAAAAAAACTTGTACTACTGAAAAGATGCGATGGCCGATCCCGACGTATTCTTTTCCTCTTCTTTTCTCGTGTTGTGTGTTGTTCCTTTCTTTCCATTTATTTTTATAATTTATTTTGGTTCTGCCGTGTGGTGATTTTATATTTTATTTATATTGCCAGCAGAGAAGAGGCGCACATTCGTGGAATATATCAATGTTTTCTGTGTACAGAGCTGTGATAAGATTACAATGTTCAATGGCCTGATAAGTGTGGCGAGCAAGTGGTCCTCGAATGCCCGCTTCTTCCCAGACATGCATGGCGACAAATAAACTTGTTCGGATATATAAATTGATATTCAAATGCAGACGCGCTTGTTCGTCTGGACGTCAATTGCTTTTGTAAAATCGGAAATTTTGACAGCGCGTATCCCGGCTGAGCAGAACGGCACCAAATATTTTGAAGTCATTCGCCATGTATTTCTTGTGTATGTTTACTATCCGCCATACGAATGAAAAGTGTACTTAAAACTAATTTCAGTTGAAGCGCACACTTCCACCAACGACGCGACGTTCGTTCGCTGTTAAAGCGCCAATGCATTCCAATAAACGCAACGATATTTATGTTGAATGGTGGATACTGCTCATTATTTTCAGTAGAATAAAAACACACATACGGTGTAATTGTTTACGCGTGAGACCAATCGTCATTTCTATGCGGCGGAGGAGGTCATTTGTTTACTTTACATTATTTTCACTCATATGGTCATAATTGTTTGCTTCGTTCATATGTAGTTGTAAAGACTAAAAACTACAAACAGGCAGATCATGCCTGAAACGCGTCTCCGTAAAAGCACGACGTACAGAAACCCGTTTTGGGTGTTTAATCTAAATAGACATCTCGTAAACTTCCTTCTTTGGCTTTGCATGATTTTTGCCTTTCGCTTCCTAAACGGTTGCTGGCGTGAAAACCCCAAAAGATTGACTCGCTCATAAAAATGGTTCTGTTGCAAATTTTTTATCAAAACAATTCTTAAGTTATCCAACACAAAGATAATCTTGCCTATCGATTATTACTAGTCGTATGTTAAAAGATAATACAATTTGTTTTCTGAATCTTATTACTTCAGATTACGTAGAGTTTTCTAAAAAAATGTAATTGAGTTTCATTTACATTTTTAAATAATTGTTTTTAAAAACTAAACAATTAAAAAAAAAATTATAATTTATCTTAATTTTTAGGTGAAATAAATGGAGGACACTTAGATGAAAATCAAGAAGACATGGACTCAGATTCGCAGCTAAGTCGTGATCTTCCACCACAGAATTCTCTCCATTCATCTCATCCAAGGTATAAATCCTTAAATACAAATTCAAAAGAACCAGTTCTGCTAGTGTTAATTAATAAAACTAATCATCCTACATAGTAAATATTGACGTATCGCTAAAATTAATCGTAATAATTAAAACGAATCATTTTTTTAAACCCTAAAAAATGCTTACCAATACCAAAAATTGTGCTTTGCAAATAATAAGGAGACATTCGAAATCAAAGAGGCGAATGAAAAGAAGGTAATTACAAATATCCGTCCAACCACCACCCGGCCCACCTACGTGGTTTATGTAGTACCCGATAGACTTCCACGTTTGTTTATGTTTATTTCCTATCTACGATTTGTGTTGCTGCTTTCGCACATACGAATTGCAACAATCCTATCGTCTTTATTGTTTAATCATTTTATGGCATGTGAGTTATTTGGCTCTTTATTTTTGTATATTGATAAACGATTTTGTTATCACAAAACACATAGAATTATGTTTTTTGTTTTTTTTCCGCACACCAAAGACGCCTATTTTTGTTATTTTACTTTTGAATAATGTGTAGATTTGTTGTAGCGATTATCGAAAAGCATTAAGTGATTTTTTGTGTGTCTGATTGCTACTGATAGTGGTGGCTGGTGTCCCCGATCGACACCGACATCAGTTTATGCATAAATGAAATACCTTCATAACCGAAGACTTTGGTTAATTACACGTTCCAGACTTGTGACGCTCAACCTAGAGAAGTAGTCAGTGTACGCGTGATCAATACGTTCCATACGATCAGAATTCTTGACGAATCCAAGACATTAATCAGTATTTGCTCACATTGGTTGTATCTCGACAGTAGCGATAACACCGACTGTTGTCGCCAACATCTAATTGAAACAAGTTTAATAGACTGATCAGACTTATGTCTAAATGTGAAATATGCAAATAAGTTAACATTTTACAGTCTAAGCTTTAATTGTTTAATGTTTTGAGCACAGACGGCAGGATTTATTTTGCTTCGGCCGTTGGGCGTTTAAACCTGAAACATGAGAGCTGAGACAAGTTTCATTTTTTTTTTATCAATTAAACATTATTTATGGAAATTTCAAATAAGCACGTACACCGATCGTTTTGAATAACATCATGCTTTCGCATTAGCGATTTTTCTTGTCTAGCTAAAATGATTATGTTCAAATACCTTTGAACAATAAAAAAGCAGGCACAAAATTGTAAATTTAGTCAAATATCTTTTAAGAATCATGTCAGAATCGACAGAAACAATTCTGCACTAAAAATGAAATGAATTGTATGTATTTGTTTTTTTTTTCATTTGTTGCACTTCGCCGGAGGTCAATGTAATTCAATTTATTCAATTGTTGACCAATAAATTGTAGCATCAGGAATTATTAACCTTCCTCATGTGCAGATGATTAATTATATTTAACTGAAAAGTTTAACTCCTTCCTTGACCTTAGCAACAACGACTAATGTCCCTGGAATGAGTTAGAATCTTTCGTCATGAAAACCACCACAATGCAAAAATTACCATTTGCCAAGTTTAAATAAGATATATTTTACTATCAAGAATGGAGACATGTTTTCTTTACGTATTAGTACGGACCATAAATTAATGCCTCCCCATTACAGTGACGGCTAAGAATTGAATGATTTATATTGGATGAGTAATGATAAAAAAATTTGTTGATTAATTGTATTTAAAAAGTAATATTGTTAAATTTTCAGCTATTTTTATTTAACAAATTCGTTTTGTTTGCATGATTTAAAATCAGATTATTTATGCAAAAAAAAACTAATTGTTTAATAATTTAATAAACAGATACAAATGCCACCTGTGCGAGCCGCCTGATTGTGAGAGCCATGCTGATCATGTCAGCATTTGTCACAATGCTATACAATGTTGGAAGTCACGTGTGCGCGACGGGTATGGCACGGAGCGTGTATCACGCGGCTGCACTACAGACCACGAGCAACTGCCGCTTTTCTGCAGTGCTAACAATCTGCCACCAAATGATGCCGGTGGTCACCGGAAGAGACGTACCCACGGCCAATACAATATTATGTGTTGCAGTGGAGACTTCTGTAACAATGGAACCTTTCCGGAGCTGCCACCAATTGACTACCGTACGATTTGATAGCATTGTACACACAAATCCAATAGATTTCATTTTTGTTTATCATTTTCAGAAGAACATTTGGAGAGTTCAAACAATTATTTGATGAAACTGTCATTGGCTATTTTTGCGCCAGTATTGATAATAAGTGCAATTGCAATTGGAATTATTTGCTTGATGCGACGTTCAGGCAGGAAACGCCTCCAAGCGCATAATAAATCAGACCCGGAGACGTACTATGCCAGTGATGATTTGTTGCGAGCCACTTCTGCCGGCGATAGTACACTTAGGGTAAATTGAATTAGTTTTTGACCAGCATTTTCATTGCTGATGGATTGACTGTATCAATTAATTGTTTTTCTTCTTTTAGGAATATTTGGAACACTCGATGACATCAGGCTCAGGAAGTGGAATGCCACTGTTAGTGCAACGCACATTGGCTAAACAAGTGACCTTGGTGGACTGTATTGGCAAAGGTCGTTACGGAGAAGTGTGGCGTGGAATTTGGCATGGCGAGAGTATTGCAGTTAAAATATTCTTCAGTAAAGACGAAAAGTCATGGACAAGAGAAACAGAGATTTACAGGTAACATTGCTAGACAAATATTTATATTGAAACCCGATTAAGCATTATTATTTGTATTTTGCTTACAGTACAATCTTACTTCGCCACGACAACATTCTGGGATACATTGGATCAGACGTGACTTCAAGAAGCTCCTGCACACAACTTTGGCTTATGACTCATTACTACAAGCTGGGATCACTGTACGACCATTTGAATCACAGCCCACTCACCCACTACGATATGATCAACATTTGCCTTTCCATTGCCAACGGTTTGGTGCACTTGCACAGTGAAATTTACGGAACTGAGGTAGTTTATTAATAAAATTTACAAAGGCGTTCTATTGTAACAACTAAATTCTCGTGCACAGGGAAATGCGAAACCAGCCATTGCTCACAGGGATTTAAAATCAAAAAATATTTTGGTACGTACCAATGGAACCTGCGTCATTGCTGATTTCGGTCTGGCAGTCACACACACGCAAGCAACTGGCGAAATTGATTTGGGATCAAATCCAAGAGTTGGCACAAAACGCTACATGGCACCAGAGGTTCTCGATGAAAGGTAAGTTTACCTAGTTGATGTAAGTAAATCGGCAAATTAGTAAAAAACAAAATGTAATTTCAGTATTAACATGGAATGCTTTGAGTCTCTTCGCCGTGCCGACATCTACGCATTGGGATTGATATTCTGGGAAGTGGGTCGCCGGACATTCTCCAGTGGAATTGCAGAAGACTACAAAGTACCCTACTACGATGTTGTACCGTCGGATCCAAGTTTTGAAGATATGCGCAAAGTTGTGTGCTGTGACAACTATCGGCCGTCAATTCCCAACCGGTGGATTTCTGACCCGGTATGGTATCCTTTAAATTTCTCATAAAAATTGTATTTTAATTTCTGTTATTGTTATTTTGAAATTTTAGCTTATGACTGGACTGGCAAAGCTCATGCGAGAGTGCTGGCATCAAAATCCGAGCGTGCGGTTGCCAGCTCTTCGAATAAGGAAAACACTGGCCAAGCTGGATCCATCTGAAAAGTAACTTTACTTAATCTTTAACATTAACTTATTTGAAGATATTTTCAAATTAGCACGTATTAACGTGTCATTTTGAAGTCTTGAAGTGTGTTGAATTAGTAGCACCCTGTTATTGGTCACCAACATTTCTAAAAATTTGGTTCACATGTTCATCTCACAAAGTCGTCGATTGCGACCGTAAATTACTGATTTGCTACTGATTCAATGATTCTGTATTTTATTTAACATATGATAGTTTAATTAAGTTCATTTATTTCTCCTTCTAGAGATACAGCTAATATTTTTTCAACACAATTATAATTAATTTAAGTGAAATTTAAGACACGACTAACGTAAAAAATGTTTTACGTTGTAACGACGATTTGTGGACTAGTTGCAATCAAATATTATCCAGAAAATGTTTACAATGTAGATATTTCTTTTCGTTATTTGTTCCTTTAAATTTAACCCATAGTATTGATTGTCATAAGATTTAAACGTTTAGCCTCAATGAACCAAAAACAGATAATGAGTTCAACGTCAACGGTTGTTACAAAGTTTTGTACTAAATACCAATAGTTTAGAATTTATTTCAATTAAAAAGCAAAATGTTCATTCTAAATTCATAAATTTATCTGAAGAGACCATTGAGGCTTGACTGATACATAAACACAGCATAGTAACATTTTTACTATAACCTGACGCTATTATTTAGTATCAAAAACAAAGCTTCTAATTATTTTCAAGAAATTTTGTTAAAAAAATTGTTTTGAAAATTGATAAACTGTAAATAGTTAACGTTAAGGAATTCACTAATAATTAGCATGTAAGGACTAAATAGAAAATAATAATTTAACAATTAATAATTGAATTAATATTAACGTGTCAAAACGATTTAAATGTATAACATTTTGTTCTCTTTTTTGTTACTAAATTAAGTAAAATAGTTGGTAATGTTACGCCATTTTCATGCAATCATTTGACTTAAACCTTATCAAGGCAACTTATTTTCTTAATGCCAAACCGCAATCAACACCGAGCAACATAAGTTGGTCAAATTGTAATCTATATTATTTTTTAATTCAAAATTTTCTTATACAAGTCCGTTATTTAAATTCAAAATACTTAGAAGATACATTTCGTGTTTATGTTAGTTAAATCATCAGGAAGACAAACTTATCATTTTAAAATGTAACGAAAGGTAGTCAACTTATAAGAACAGCGTCAGTTTTTGAATGGAGCTGGTATCAATCATCATGTTCAAAAAGTGCAGCAATTGTATTTACTGGAAAATAGTGTTCTTGTTGTTCCCATATCAAATTTACATACGCAAAACGAAATGAATTCAACTGTGAACAATTATTTATACAATGCCACAAAACATAAAACTTATAGAGAATATCAAAACCTATCAATTCTTTAGTTGGTCAACATTTTGTTTCTGCTTTTTATTACCTGATGGCAACAAAAATGTTAAGTCTTTCTTAAGTGCTTCACTTTTTTGTTAATACAAAGTGATTCTATTCGTGAATTTCATATGAAACAAAAAAAAAACACGTTTCTGTATCATTAGAGGTACATACATATAATACCGATTATCCTCTTTTTTTTTGAAAAAGTCGAATATGCTTTTTATTTACATAAACAAAAAACTGAAGATTTAAACACAAGTTTAATGCGAAAATTTAATTATTATTAAGCTTTTTCGATAAAATTTATTTTATTTTCATCTAAAACCTGAAATGATTTCAATGAAAAAAATTGCATTTAAATTAGCTTTAATTTAAGTGTAACTGTGCGAAGATGCGATGAACACTATTTATAAAGAATTTGATTTTAATCTGTTTTTTGCATCAAAAGAATACAAACATATTCATGAGATCGATCAATTATACTAAAAGAGTTGTAAGCTGATGGAGTGAAATACTGAATGTAAACAAGCCGAGATGACAGTTTTTTCGGAGTTAATTTAGCTCGTAGCAAACATTTTCATTTCTGAGAAGAAAAAAATTGACGCACAACAAGTCCGTTTAAAATTTCCCGCCATCAGCTTATCCTACTTAAATCGAATAAAGCCATAATGATTGTAGAAGAAAATTATAAAATATCAGCGTCGTTTTGGTTAAAAAGCAATTTTTTAATAATTAACATATCCGATAAAACATATTAATTTTTATTAAAATCAATAGCCACAATCAATTCATTCAAAATAAAAAATTGAAAAAACATCTTATCAGATTATAAAGATACATAATTATTAATTATATTATGTATCCATTGTAGCAGTTTCGTAGTAAACGGGAGTATCAGCTTTAACACAAAATACTTTAGTTTTTATTTTATTACTTGTATAGGATTTTAAAATGTTTTATGTTTACAATGTTAAGGAATTTTTCTAGTGCCATTTTGAAATAACGAAACGAAGTGGAATATTATTTTGTGTATTTGAAAATACCTTCATTTGACTAATTTTATGTTTATGTACTTTCACTTTAATGAAAATTCATTCAGCTCTTGCTGGGTTAACATTGTGTATGTTTATTGATATCCTTATGTTTGGATCTAAACATAAATGGAACGCGATAATTGCTCATGGATTACAATTATAACAAAATATACATAAACAGAAATAGAGCTTATATGCTTTATCTGTTGAGATGAAAAGATGAATTATCAATTAAGATACAATTTAGGTAATTAAACTAGTTTAAGAAACTCATTTGTAAATAAAAATCACATTTAGTTTTAATTATGTTCATCATTTATGTAAGCAATATAATATAGTTTTTAACAAAATCAAATGTTTTAATTTATTTGTTTCATTATACTTTTAGGATGTTGTTCTAAATATTCTTATCATCAAATGTTATTGTAGAATTTTTTTTGTCAATACACATTATTAAGAACAACATTCAATTTTTTAGATTCTTTAATTATTAGAGTTTTCAATTTTTTATAAATAATTAAATTTAAACAAAATATTTTTTATTATTCAAACCAAATTTATTTTAAAGAAATAATTTTATTCAAAACAATTTTAAATATTGTTTTCTATAAGTGTGTACAAAAATGTTTTTTTTTTGGCGTTTTACACATTTAATTATATATTGCTCAATATGTATATAGATAATATGTACAACATTTATATATGTAAAATGTGTCTGTCGGCTGTCAAAACGGACAGTCGACTGACAGCAGTGCTCCAAAACACACGTACAAGCAGAAATTGTTTTCAATTCTATTTTTTTTATTTGCCATGAAGTCAGCAGTGGAAGCATAGTGAACGTTTTGGAATTTGTGATCAATGCGACGTCATT
The DNA here is from genome assembly GCA_026546915.1 of Sylvicola fuscatus. Taxonomy (NCBI): domain Eukaryota; kingdom Metazoa; phylum Arthropoda; class Insecta; order Diptera; family Anisopodidae; genus Sylvicola; species Sylvicola fuscatus. The sequence goes on from JANSTS010011784.1 coordinate 29,050, forward strand.
TCTAGTGAGTAAAATAAAGGTGCAAATTTTTATTAATCCATTGTATCATAAAAAAAAAAACACAAAACGAAACCGTGGTAGCCAAAGTGCGAGATACCCACACAATTGGATTAGTTCGAGATAAATGAACTGGTAAGTGACAGCGATTATGAAACGGGTCAAATGAGATTGTTTCTAGAAAATTGCACATAAAATTTTACACGTACAATCAAAACAAATTGTGTCATAAATATTTTATGATTATAATGTTTACTCAAGAAAACACAGATT
>JANSTS010011795.1:0-10465 GCA_026546915.1 Sylvicola fuscatus
ATATCTGAATATCTCCTAAACAGATTGACCAAACTTAAACAAGTTTAAGAAGGCGAAAGATGAACATTTATATTACTTACTAGAATCCGCTTATAAATAAGAGTATTTTACGCAAGGGCAAATTATTGTCAAAAAAAAACACATATTTTTTTTCTCGTCTTTGTTTGGGTTATCCGCGAACGAATTGATAAAATAAAATCAAAATGTTTCACGGTCGCTCCAAAATATATAACATTTTCGTGTTTTTTCTAAAAAAAAAGCATGTTTTTTGAGATTACCATTTTATCTAAATATGTCAGTGTCAATTCACAATTTTTTCCAAGTCAAAAAATTGTTCTTGTTAATTTTTTTATATTTTATTTTTATTTACGAAAAAATGAGGGCTTTCTATGTGCAAACGGTTACCTTTTCGACGATTATTTCTTCTACATTAATACAGACTAACAACTTTCCTATAAATGTCAAGATCAAGCAACCATCTCTCTTCAAGGTCAAAAAACAATTTTTAGCAGAAAAAAATTAAAATACGAGTATATTTAAATTTGTAATGATACACTGACAGTTCCCAGTTAATATAATTAGTCGTTTTTATTTAAGGACTTCGACCAAAGCAGACACAAGGCTTTTGTCTCCAGTAACTTGAACCTTTCCAGCGCTGATGGCATCGTCGAGACCCAGAGTCTTGGCACCGATTTGCAAGAAGGTCTCATCATCGACATTAAGGGTCACATCAGCAGCTCCTGTTCCCTCAGTTACTTTAAGTTCCTTAAGATCCACATCTATAAAGCAAAACAATAACGAAATGGTTATAACGATTTTGTTTCTTTTGTTTTGAAGTAACTTACGCCACTCATGAGTGCCATCAGCAGCCTTGATGTTAAGTTGGAAAACACCAAGACATTTGCGTGGTCCTGCTGGATCAACGCCGGCAACACGGGCCTTGATTTTCTCAATAACTTGATCGCACTTCATTGTTCGACGCTGACTGTAAGTAAATAAAGATAAATAAATATTTACAACATAGAGTAAAAATGAAAATACGGTTCGTTTCGCGACCACTTACATTACTTTGATAAACTGATTTTTTTTTCCGATTTCTCAAGCATTTATACCCAAATTCTTATCGATATTTTATCCAATTTGTGAAAGATTAGTGTTGAATGAAACCGTACAGGATTAGCTTATCCGCTTTTAATCCGGTAACTCTTAGTTTTCAAATATTTATTCTACTGACTTCTGGCTAACATCAAATAATCGTTTAAAAACTTCATTCAATTTTGTTACTTATCTAAAATTGTCTATCACATGTCATTTTGTATGTAGACATCGGCTGAGCGAATATCTTCAAAACAAATAAAATACGTCAGAGATTTACATAACAATGGATTTGTGAATTATAGCTAGGGAAAAATTCACAAGTTGACCTAGCAAACGTTTGCATGTTCAAATTTCGTGATTTTTAACGACTAAATAAATTAAAACTCAGTGCTCATTTGATGAAAAATCAAAATTCACATATAAAAACACTGGCTATATTTGTTAATTTTCCATACCAAAAAAAAAACTGCGGGGGTTATTTCGCGTAGTCCATCGATAACTAACTCTTGCGTTATTTGACAGTTCATATCGATAAACTGCATCCATGTATTGCGTACGTACACAAAAAAAATCATCAAATTGCATTAGTATTAGTGTATTTTTGACAGATTTTAGAACGTTAATTATCGATGGAAATAACCCCCCTGATAACATATGGTAGAAAATAACGCTGCTTTCTTTATTTTCTCAATTTTTTGAATAATCCAAATTTCTTGTTTTCGCGTTTTAAACACACGGCGATTCATTATTTTATATCTAGATTGCGTTCTGTTAAAATGAAGGTGAAAATTTTAATTACATCATTTTCATCAGCATATCAAGCATAAAAAATCAAAACGCATAATAAAACAAAACCTTCAATCGATGACAGAGAAATTTCATTGTTATCTTTATGAAATTTTATTGTATATACGAATGCACGTATGAGTTATATAACGGTATCAAATACACATTTACAACAACTTGAAAATAATTTATGAGATCTAGACAATTTTTATTTCTTCAATATGTCAGCCCAATGAGCCAATCCATGCTCTTCAAGTTTGATATCCATTCTCTCCAGAATTTGGGTGCTGCCAACAACTTTAACCTTACCCTATATGAAAAAAAAAAAAACAAAAAATTTAGTTTTTTAAACTTAATAATTGTAAATGAATTTAATTAAAAACTGATGAAATAAAAAAAAAACGTTTGAATCATTACCGCCTCTTGTAATTTTGCAAAAGTGTTTTTGCCTTCGAAAACGGAACAGAAGTCATCGTCGTCAATTGTTACTTCACTTGTTGTTTCTTCCCCAACAACATTTCCCTCGTAGAATTTGATATTTTTGAAATCCAAAACTATTATTATAATAAATAAATGTAATTAAAAATAATCTAAAGAAAAAACACAACTACTGATAGTTGATTAAGCACGTACCTAGAGTTTTCACAACAGCTCCATTTTGAGAGAAATGCCATTGAATCACAGCTCCCATTGTCCTCTTTGAAGGATCCATAGCTTTCACAAATTCGTGAATTTTCCCCAAAATAAGTTCTCCTTTAGACATTTTGAAAGGCGAGTATTTTTTTAAACACAAATCTTAACACTTGTCAATTGCTAGCGATTCCAAAATTGGTACTAAACTGATGAATGTGAATAAGCGCTTTTTATAAAACAATCGGCTTTAAATGACTTTTTTATCAATTCTTTAGTATATAATGTAACCAATATCATCAATCACCTGTTGTTTGGTAATTTGAGATAGATTCTTTCAATTATTGATTACAACGATAATAATTATAATTTGCTTCGGTATGATTACTTGACACTTCTTTAACACTGAAACTTTTTAAAAACTAGTATTGCACAGTTTTCTGGTAATATTTCATTTAAATATCACTATTGCACTAATTGCACTATTTTAAGAAATTATTTTGGAAGAGTAATTTATATTTTTTAATGAGTTGTAAAACACTAACATATATTTATTTTACATATTATCGGTTAATACAAACTTAGTAAGTGGTAAGTGTAAAATCCCTAAATGTATACTTTTTAAGTTTATACCAAATGCTTTGTCAGTGGTAGTAGAAATATTTAATTATGATCCGAAAATGAATATATCGTTTTAACTGCATTTGTCCTGTTTTAATGAAAGGATTGTGCGCGGCAACTTTTTATTTTTATAAAGCATTATTTGTTTAATATATGTGTTTTATATGTCAAACGTATATGTAATCGTGTAGCAAATCATTACCATGGACACGTCAGTGTAATTTTTGGCCTTTGATACGCACGATTGGATTGCGTACATAAATGTTTATCACTAAATAAACGTAGTCTAATCTTTATATTGCTTACGACTTATCTTGCTTATAATGTTAATAGTGAAGTCGATTAATTCATTATATATTTGGATTTCAAGTCTTAAAATTGCAAACAATTTTTAAAGATTTCTAATTTTTCTGAAAGAAAATTTTTTATTACATTTTTTTTTGCCACAAAAAAATGTTTAATTTTGAAGAAACTTTATTTCATAAACCATAATTTAAAACAATAACCTTAAATCTGATTATAATGCGCAAAACAACCATAAAGCCTTAGTTAAAGTGTGTGTGAATTTTTATTTTGGCATCAAACTTGTCCATTACCTTATGATCTCCTTTGATTGAAAGTCCTCCCTGCAAATAAATCAGTTTAGCGTTTTATCTTGCACTATAAACTTTTATGAAAAACGTTAGTTACTTGATTGAAAAGTCCACGAAAGGTTTTTTTCTTTGTAACCAGGACATCATATAAGTCGTTGTCGTCAATTGTTATCTCGGCATCGTACTTGTCTGTATTTCCTTCGTAAATTTTTAAATTTTTGAAGTCAAAAACTAAACATCATAAAAATCAGAAATGGTAATTGTTGCAAAATATAAAAACAAAAAAATAACACTTAACCATAAGAAGTCACTTTTCTACCATTCTCCGTTAAATGGTATTGAAGTATTGATGCAAAGGTACGATTGCCCTGGTCCACTAAAGAAAACTTTTCGGACATCGCCTCTATAGCTTGTACTGATTTCATCATTGGAAGTTATGTTTGTTTTGAAAAACACTTTAAACAACTGACTGAGACTTCGTCACAATTATTACTGAGAACAAATAAGGTGCAGCTCTGGAGATTATCGTCTCCATTCGTCAACTTGCAGATTTAAATTAATAAATTGCCGGATGGTCAATTGAATTTTATTATAATCCATTGTCTACACTGACTGGATTGAATTAATTGATGCATTAAGATTCATTTGAGCAAGACGCAATAAGAATGCATGGAAATTCGAGAGAAACTTGCTAATGAAATATAATCCGGTTGCAATGTTGAAGACAGAAGTGCGGAATAATTGCAGCATATGATCAAATGCATTGACAGGGGTCTACCGCATTTTCACTACTCTTCACCGTTGTCCAAAGTAATTTTAAAGAATAGTATTGGGTTATTTATAAGACACCAATGCGATTATTTAATATAGAAGAACAAATAATAGAATATTGATGGGATTATTATTTTAAATCCCGCTGTAAATATCAAATATCGGTGCTTGCCTTGATGAATACTGCTATGATTTTTCAGTTAAAATCGTTGAAGCCTAACCATTCAATAATAATACATCGAATTTATTTTAAATTATATATAATATAATTATATTTTAATTTATTTCAGATAATATTTTGTTCCATGACATTTTCATTTGATAAATATTTACAAAGAGGAAATGAATGGCTCAAGCAACATGACAAGAGCAACATCACCATCAACATCGATTTTGTCTTGGTTGAGAGCTTCCTTGGCGGACATGGTTCCGTTGACGATAGCGCACATGTCAGAGTCAGCCATGGTCAAAGTGGCGTCAGCGGTACCATCACCACAGGTCAATGAAACATTCTTCAAATCGAGAACTAGAACAAAGTTTGTAAGTAGAACGTTCGGTAAGTACTTTTAATTGAACTTACTCCATGTCTTCACAATTTTGCCATCGATGGTCAAGTTGAACTTGTACGTATTTGTCACAGTACGGTTGGCTGGGTCAATCTTGGTCAGACGGCCCTTGATTTTCTCCATAGCGGCATCAGATGGGATAGACATGATTGTTGATAGGCAGTTGGCGACTGAATGTAAAACAAAATTGAAATTTTCTAAAATCACTTCACGAAAACTTTTACTTGCAAAACTCACCTTCTCAATTGAATCACTAAAGCTTGTATGAATGCATCAGACAATTCGGTTGCCATTAAATAAGGAACGTTATCAGACGGCTAGAGTGCGATTAGTTGAAATTAGTGATAAAAAGAAGCTATTGATCACTCCTAAGAGCACATTTGGCATTTTTCTCACCAATCTATTGATAATATTGATCACAGTCCGCTTTTAACATAGACCATTGTTTGTAACGTTAACTAAACTTCAAATGCAACTTAAGTTAACAAAAATGTTCAAATATTGCATAATTGCAGAGAATAAATATTGCATAATAGTTCAAGGTTTACGATTTTGAAGACATCAAGGTTTCTGCTTCTTTCTTTTTAATTTATTGATCTACTACTTTAATTATCTTTAATAAATCAACTGGTAAGTGTAACAATATATGTACGAGTACAAATGTTTATAAAACACACGTGTATAATTTTTATTTCGTTTTACCCTTTGGCTTGGATTCACTTAGTTTCTGTGAGACCTCTCGAAACTTGTGTAAATCGATTGATAAGCATGTCACTTATATTCTGTCTTATCTTAAGCCCAAGTACGTTATCATTTTTTGCGAATCCAAAATTATATAATACCATGGACTTTATGCATTAATTTCACTTGTTGCGAATCATTACCTTATCTACAAGTGTGTTTACATTTCAAAACTGTAAAGTCTTTTTTATAGATTGCAATTGCAGCTGTTCCAAACGATAATTTGTAAGACATACATTTAATTCTTGAAATTCAATGTTAACCGTCTACCAAATGCACACCTAGTCTGTGCATGCAACCATAAAAAAAATATCTAATTTTGTCAACTTTTTATACATAAATATCATCACAAGATACCATATTATTATGATATTGACTTTGCCAGTACAAAAACTTTATTGAAACTTAAAAGCTTTGAAAACATGAAAACCCCTTAATGTATGCTTTTAGATTCAATCTATATATTGACAATATTATCGTTTAAGGAAAATTTATTATGTACAAAAATATTTGCGGTTCAATAAGTAAACACATTGTGATAATTTAAGTTATTGATTGGCGTTCAGAAATTCCTGTTCAGTATTGTGACATAAGCGTCCCAACCATTAACACCTCCCAATTTCAACGATAATTGATTCGAGGTGAAATGGGCGCTAATTCGATATTCGTGATGTTGATGGAAAATATCATTTCCCCCGATCGCTTCAACAAAGTTCATTTTTTCAGCGATATTCAACTATATCTCTTTGTATTAATAACTAGAAACACCAAAAAAACTACCGCTAAATTTGATTAAATAAAAATTTTATTAAATATAGTTACATATTAAATATGAAGTAAGCAAAAGAAACGAATTATTTAAACACAATGTAGTAAAATTTATAAATATTTAAAATAGTTATCTACCTTTTGGTTCATCTTTTATAATTATTTGGTAATTGAATTCCGCACGTTTGAATGCCACAGCCTCAGACTATTGAATATATACATTTTATTTGAAGAGATTGTTCTTTATAATAAAGCAAATAAAAAAGCTCTTTTTAAATATAAAAACTATCCATAGTATGTTGTATAAGCCTTATAAGAATATAAATGGTTGGCAAATGCAGCATAGTTGCCCGTCCCGTTGATGCCGCGGACAAGGTCGATCGTACTGAAATATATAAAAGAAGGGAAACAATTAAAACAGTTGGTATAAATAGATTATTTTAAGAAAATGGTTACATTGATTAGCGAGGGCTCTGTCGCAGCAACATTGACGATGCTCAATGTAAGTAAAACAAGACCCAAGATAAGGTTTGCATGGCGCGTCACCGGTGTAGCAGGAATGAGGCACCCATGGTAATTGCTCTGAAAATAGAATGCCGGAATTCGTCATGGATCATCTGTATATGTTTGGAAATATTTCGAAAACAGGTCAAAGCTGTCTATGCTGTTCCCTAAGGAAATTTATGCAACATCGACTTTTTTTGCGCTTTATGACTATTAATATTCCGTGTTTAAAATATGAAGTATATTACTAAAGAGTTATAATATACTTAATAACTTAACTTAAAATAAAGTAATTTGTATGCGAACTTGTACGCAAAATGCAGTCACAATTCACAATGCATTTCAAAACATTGGCATTGACTGCAACACGGTACCTACTGAAATCTAAACATGCAATCGCCGATCATATTCGATTGTGCAATATATTGCTATATTAAAACGAATGCGGTTAATTACTGAGGCGTATCTGGACTGGGTTGAATTTCACCAACAAAACCACACTTGATCGCCAAGAACTGAATCTAAAGTTACTCAATAGTTAATGGATTTAGTTTAAACTTACAAAATGCTCAATAAATCCCATGACCCCGAGTGTAGTTCGTTCAATAATTATGTAAAATTGTCTTCTACCTATGGCACCTTTCACGCTTGATTAAAATCAAATCAATCAAACCGATAACTGAAATGACTGAAAAATTGCGCTGCCTTGTCGGTTTTAATTTATTATGGCTAAGGAATCTATATGAATAATTTTGTTTGTCTTGTGCATATTAAGTATTTATTGTCGTTGTTTTTTCTTTCAATTCATTCGGATGCACAGTGGGTAAAAAGTCAATTCTAATAAAATTGAATAGTAATTATACATTGCCAGAATCGAAGAAGTGAATAGATTAAATATTTCATACAGAACTTAATTATTTTGATTAATTAATTATTATACTAACATTTTTTTCAATCAAAAAAATATATAAAATCTATATTCCATTAAATAGTAATCTATTTAACTTACGTAATCCACTATTACTAATTTGTTTATGTGTAAAATTTGGCTCGTAAACATATTTCATAATTTTTTCTACATGGAACTTTATGTACATTGTTATCTACCAATTTAATAATGATGTCAATTTTTTAACAAGAAAATAGCACGCAATCATTCTCAATTTTATAATGCCAAACAATAATTTATTCAAGTAAAATTAACCGAAAACTATAATTTTACGACAAAAACGATGAACATTTAACAATGGGCCAGTAATCATAATTCAAAGCAATAAAAAGGTTTTTATCACCGAGATCTTACAAATGTCTATATGTTTACCGATTTTATCTCAGAGCAGCGTCCTAGATTAATTTTTAAAGATCAATTTTTGTTGGATTAAGTAATAAAAATAAGTTTTGAAATTGAAAACTTCCAAATCTTCCATTATTAATCCAAGAAATGATGGCAGATCTCACATTTAGATTTATAAACAGATGCCAATTCGAAGCAAATGCGGATACTTAAGTCTCAATGGTCGATTGCAAACCAATTTTATTGGCACAAAATTCATAGATCTTGACCTTTTTTATACGAAAATATAACGTTGAAGACTTATCGCATCAGCCATAAATTCAAAACAGAAATGAATCCGCCGATGAAATTATTCTGTTTAATTTTCGCTGTTTCGCTATATTATGTTCCAGCATATTATATGGATTCGTTTTGTGAGTCATGGCTCAGTAGGTACTAAACGGAGAAGGGTGTGGTTTATGCGCACTGAACTTCCATTTACCTTATTGCCATTAAACAATAGATTTATCGCGTGACGAATAAATAATATATTTCTAAAAAAAAAATGTTTTTTAGGAGCGATAATTGACGCTTAAATTACCTTTGCCGTGTCGCTGGTCACAGCAGCAATGATCCTGTATCAAATGGTTGCTATGGCAGTAGCGCATAATTTTATGTGTACATTCGCCACAATACGCCGGTTTTGGACCTTTAAATTTCACATAATCACTTTAGGTAATTCACTAAAACTATAATTCATTAAACAAACCCGTAAAAAAGTCGGTCGTCAACTTAGCGAATGCAGTGGTTGCCTCCGTTTCCGTGACCTCATGATCGATAAAGAACTCCTCATAGGGTGGTTTTGTCGTCGGTATACTGTTAGATGGCAAAGCAGCTTTTGCTACACATAAAAGAATAACTACAACAACAGCAATTGAAAATGTCTGTGACATTGTTTAGTCTTTTGATGGACACTTTGCACCGCATTACTTCTTTGGCATGAGCTGTAGTTTTCCGAAATATCTAGGAATCATTTTAACGCACTTGAACACAAATACAGGAAATGCACAACACTTTAATCCATAAACGAAGACCAGCCGCTTAAAAATTACATGATACGAGTGCCACAGAGTGTCGACTGCTTCTGCCAGAACGCATGACGCGAGTCGCGACGCGATCGCCTATGGAAGAGCTTCAGTTAGTGAATGGCTCGTTGTATTCAAACATAGTTCGCGCCCCATATTTAAATTCAAAAGTAAACACGCCGAACGCCGCGACTTATGCGTTCGCGATGTTCGGTATATACGCGGAACATTTAAGCTGTTTTGATGAGCACACGTGCAAACTTACCACTTTGTGCGTGCACATACTCACAAAATGTTTATTGTCAATTTAAGCTATAATTAAATACATGTTTATTGTTTAGTGTGTATTACATATAAGAAATTGTTAAAACCAATTTTTCTCAAAACAGATCAGAATTTCAACTTGCAATGCCAACAATCTTGTAATTATACCTTTAATTAATGTGTGTTATTTAATTTCGTGTTTTTAACAAAGCATTTAATTAAATTGACTGAAACACTCAACACAATTCATTGCATTCGCATTTTAAAGAAGAATTATGGGAGTGAGTTTAGCCAGTAATTATCAAGGCACTGATAATTAAGTTCGAGGTTTGTGGATTTGTGATACGTTGTAGCGGCTGCTTTAAGTATCGCTCTTTTAGTGCAACGGCAAGGTGACTACGATATATAAAATCCATTTCCGATTTATCTTTAACAAATATTATTTGATGATAAGATATGCAAAATCAATAAGAAAAGTATGTAGCTAAATGATGATTTTTATCATTAAAAGGTTGCTTATATTTAAAAGTTCTTTAACTATATCTTGCGAAATAAAACATTTTTAATGACATTTCAAAGACTTTCAAATTTCGAACTTCATTTCTATAGCGATGCACAAATCACACATATTTCAAAGGAAATCTTGATATCATCAATAATTGCACAAGTCAAGTCTTATCGCTTAAAATAGCTGACCGCTGATCCAGACATGCGGACCTTGGCGTGATAACCATTCCTGGCCTGACTCCAACAGTTGTAAGAACT